>RJWT010010956.1:0-23703 GCA_004365215.1 Cuniculus paca | reverse complement strand
CGCTCCATGCGCCCCGCAGGAAATCGGGGTCCATTTCCTCTCGTTTTAGAGGGTTCCCTAGGTCCCCCAGCCCTGGGCCAAGCGTGACCCTGCGACACGAAGCCGCCCGCTGGGAGGCCGCAGGGGGCTCCCCGATCGCGGGAAACCGAGCCCCGCGCACCCCGAGTCAGGGCACCGACGCCGGATGGGTGTCGGGCTGCACAGCAGGTGCGGGGCACCCGCGTCTGCAGAGCCGGCCCCGCCCGGGACGCCCCGAGCCCGTCCAGGGCAAAGTTGGCCGGGGCGGGGAAGCCGGCACGGACCGGGCCCGCCGCGCTCACCTCGGGCCTGCGCCTCCATGGTCCGGGCCGGGCCGGGCGGCTCTGGGCTCCGGGCTCCGGGCTCCGGGCTCTCGGCTCGCGGGCGCAGGTCGGCGGCGCGGGGAGGGGACCAGGTGCCCACGCCGCCGCCTCCGGAGCCCCCGCCCCCGGCCGCGTCCGCGCCGGCAGCTCGCCCGCGCCACCTGCGGGCCGCGCGGCCCCGAGAACCGGAGCGGCAGCCGGGCCGGGGCGCAGCCGCGCGCGTCGGGCTCCGCGAGCCTCGCGCCCAGGGCACGCGCCCTTCGCGGCGCGTTTCCGGGCGAAGACGTCTCCGCGCTGGTGCCCGCTTCCCGCGGAGCACGGGGCCACTCGAGCAGTGCGGATCCGCCGGGCGGCCGCCGGCGCTGGGCACGGGAGCCTCCGGAACGGCAGGGTCCCCAAGGACGCATTCCAAAGAGCGGTCTGTGCGTGGCCGGGAAAAGGGCCCCGGGCCCCGGGCCGGACCGGGAGCTGGAACGCTGAGGCTGCACGGCCTCCTTTGGCCTCAGGGGGAGCCTGTGCGTCTTTGGGGACCTTCGTCCAGGACCGCAATGACAGTGAGCCGCGGCTGGGGCGGAGGGGGAGGCGTTGATTTTGGTGTCGTGTATTTTAGCGAGAAGCGGAATTCTCAGAGATGGACTTTGCAAACATGTTTGTAAGCACTAGCCGTGTGGATATTCTTCTAGTCCCAAACCTGCGGGCCGCGCTGGCGGGCTGGGGAGGCTCTTGCTGTCAGAGAGGCGTGGAGGCGCGCAGTCCCCAGGCCGGAGGACAGGTGACTCCTCCGGAAGTGCAGAACGGGGTGCAAGTGGGCAGCTCTGGCTCCCCTGCGCTGTTCCCAGGCTCCCTTTTCCCAGCGTCCACTCGAGCTTCCCCGGGGAGTTGCAGCGTGGCATCTGCGTACATCCGGTCTTGAAGGGCTTGCACCTGGCCGGAGGGAGGTGTTCTCTTTCTCTCTTGGAATGGACGATGAAGCCCAGGAGGGCTGAGGGTGGGCGTTGCGTTTTGCCTCCCATTATCTCTGCCTAAGAGCCTTGCGCAAACGCATAGCTCCAAACCCATCTGCTGAATAAACAATGGGCCAGTTGCGCTGTCTTCCTGTCCGTGTGGCTCTCAAGTGTAGCCTGATCGATGTTGAGGGAGTTTTACTTTTTGCTGGAAAAAACGCTCATGGCTCCACCACAGGTGCACGCAATGGTTTTGTGTAAACTGCCAAGTGCAGGGCGTTAGAATGGCTTATGGTGACCACGACCAGGCATGCGCAGACAGTGGTCAAGCCGAGTTTCAGGGTTACCCTGTCCCTCTTAACCCTGGGAATGCAACACCGCATTCAGGTCAATGGCCCACTGTCAGATTGAGCTAGAAATAGCAAGTGACGTCCCAGCTTCAGTCATCAAACCCTCACCTACACTCTGACTCATTTTCCTGATTTATAAATCTTCAAGCTACTACCCCTCTAATGTGTTTAGCCCTGTTTATAATCCTGAGGTATTGGGATTCACTCAGAAATGGTTTCTAAATAGCTTCAGTGTGCCGTAGACCGTGCTAGACTCCAAGGATACAGGTAAAGGATGTGACTTTCAGAGTTCATTCTGTGTGTTTCGCCCAGGAGCCCAGGATCTGTTGAGAAGGACGGACTGACTACGAAGCAGGGTGGCACTGTAAACGCTTGTGCCCACCGTGGTAACCCAGGGGGCCCACGTGCCCAACAGGTAAGCAGAGATGAGGAAGGTTGCTTCCCTTCAGCAGGGCTCTTTTCCTTTTCTCTTTGCGGTACTGGGGATTGAACCCAGCTCTTCACACTAAGCTGCAACCCCAGCCCTGACTTTTTTGTTTGTTTTTGAGGAAGGGTCTCACTAAGGTGCTAAATTGCCCAGGATGGGTTGGAACTTGCAGTCCTCCTGCCTCAGCCTCCTGAGCGCTGGGATTACAGGTGTGCGCCACCAGGCCCTGCTTCGTTTCTTTGCAGCCCACTCCACGGCGTGTCCTACCCTCTCCTCTTCGTGGCTACCATGCAGGGAAAACAGGCAGGCGCGCACTTGAGTCCAGGAACCCCGGTCTCTCAGGAGGTGACCTTGCTGGGCAGGGAGGATGCGGCACCCCAAGGGAGGGTGGACTCTGGTCCCTGCCTAAACCAGATCCGGGTCCCTGCGGTGCTCGGCTTTGGACTCCCAGGTGGCCGGAAGCCGCAGGCGCACAGCGGGGGAGTGTGCTCTGGTCTGCAGGCCTGGCACAGGCCAGGGCCCGGCAGCCTGCGGCTCAGGCGGTCCGCAGGTTTCTCAGACTCCCTGGCCCCGCCCCGCTGCCTGCTGTGCACTGCAGGAGGAGCGCGGGCCGTTTTCCCCTCCTGTGCCGGGGGCCCCCTGTTGCTGGAGCGAGGCGCCCGGTGCTCGGACGTCAGCACCCGGTGCAGGGCTTTGGCTCACTTCTGTGTCTCGGGCTCCAGCCCTGAGTATTCTGATTCCTTATGTTCCCGACAGTGCCCACGGCGACACTGATATGCTTCCTAGATGGAAAAGAACTGTTTTAGAAACTGTCCACAGCAAGGGCGACAGGTTCTGAGTGTTCAGCTTTTAGTACAGTCACTGGGAAATCAGTACGCGGGTCCTCAACAAACTAAAACTACGAATTCCACGGGATCCATTGCAAGCACTGAATGCCTCAGTGGGACTCTTCCCCAAAGAGTTAGACACTTCATATTACAGTCACACATACACACCCGTGTTTAGAGCAGCACAACTCATAAAGGCTAAATCTTAGAAGAGGCTTATATGTCCATCAACAGATGAATGGATAAAGAAAGTGTGGATTTACACATAATGGAGTAGTATGCGGCCATAAAGAAGGATAAACTTTAGTCAATGGTAGGAAAATGGATGCACCCTGAGACCATAAAGTTAAGTGAAGTAAACCAAACACAGCTGTTACGGTTTGTATATAGATCCACCCCCCACGCCTCATGTAGTCTTGGAAGCGGCTGAATCTAACATTTATGATTGATTCGTTGTATAGCACTGGGATTGGCGGTGTGAGCTCTGTGCCCACCCAGGGGTGGAGCCACGTACAATGTAAGGTCAGAATGGGGGTGGATTTTCTCTCTTTCTTTGGCGCGCTTGCTCTTGCCGCTTGCAGCCGCCATGAACAGCAGCACCTCAGCCACATCACCCTGCCTTGGAGCCAGCTAAGCATGGACTAAAAGCCCCAAAACTGTAAGAAATAAACCTCTCCTTCCTTCACTTTGGGCATCAGGTATTTTGTCCCAGCAACGAGAAAAAAGTAACCAAGACAACAGCTTAAATACATGTGGTTTCTTTTATATGAGAAACCCAGAGGAAGTAGGGAGCTAGCTCCTTCTCTAAGAGGCGAGGGAATGAGCGACAGAGCGAAGAGGGAGGGAACCGAGAGGACAGGGTGAGAAAACACTTGAGATGCACTCTGCGTGTGCCCCAGTTCCCCAGGATAAATGTGCTCATTGTGTACTGCAAACATGGACTCATAAAAAACATTTAAACATTACCAAAAACTTCAAAAATTATCGAATCTGGACCACTAGTCTAAAAATGAGCCGCTGTGAAGGCAGCGAGGAGTCGTTACTGTGGGTAGTACGGACATCCCACGCTCACCCCGCGGAGGGCTGTGGTCACTGCAGATGGGTCACGCTCCATCGAATGCTTCAAACAGAGCTTAGGGATCGAGTCCTGTTTTGTCTGCGTTCCACTGAAATTTCTAGGCGCGTTCCCAGAGCCTTACATTGTGCGTGGGTAGCCAAAGAACTCGGATAGTAAAGGTGTTTTTCTTTTTCATTATAAAGAGACATTATTTACTTGTATCCTGGGTTTACTATAGACTAAGGACTAGTCTTTTCAAACTTTCAATTCTACAGTCACCTTTCAACGGGAGCCTTTAAAACACATTTAAAATGTGCTGGCTATTTAAGATTTTAATGCGGGGTTTTTCAACCTGGCCCTACTGACACTTTTTTAACCACATACCTCTTTGTTGTTCAGGAACATTACCAGCCTCTCCTCATTAGCGGTCACTGGCAGGAGTTATGGTCATTTCTCATTTAATGACAAGCTGTATTCATTGAGTGAATTGGTCGCTAAATGAGGAGTTGTACACAGTATGCACATGACGCACTTCAGAACAAAGAAATGGTCCGAAGAAACTCCGACTTGATGACTTCGGTCTGTTTGCGTGAGTCTTACATGCAGTCGTGTCACGCACAATGGGAGTAAAACTACAGTGCCATACCCTACAGTAATCAGCGAAACTTACATTTGTTACTATTGAAGAAGCCACCACAAGGCCGGGCTGCATGTTTCTGTGTCATAAATCTGAATGTGGGTCGTAGGAACACAACTCATTTAATGACCAGGAGTTCTTCCTGCAACCAGCCTGGTAAACGACTTGCTCTCTAAATGAGGGCTTGTATATAGCCTGTACAACAACGAAATGATTGAAGAAACTCCAACTTGATGACTTTGCTTTTATTTGCATAACTTATCTATAATAAGACACAAAACTACAGTACTGTACCGTCGAGTATGATCAGCAAACATCACAGTGCTATACTGTTGAGGAAGCCACCATCAGGCCCCTTGCGTTCCTGCGCCCGAAGTCTCAGTGTGGGTGTCAGTCCGAACAGTCACTGAAAGAGGCAGGCGGTTGAGTGAGGAATGTCTGTGCACAGTGGGGACGGTCTGCACTGTCCTCCGTCTCCTGGAGGGCGGGGCTGGGCTCCCTTCTCTCTCGGAGACTCTGGGTCATTAGGAAGGTCCCGTCACGCTGTGCAGCACTGGGAAGCCCGCAGCAGAGGCACAGGCAGGGCTCCGGGTGGGGGGCTGTCTCTCCTGTCCACCGAGAGACGTCCTTGGCGCCTCCCTGTCCCCTTCCCCTCCTCCCTGAGGAGGAGGCGAAGAGCTCCAGAAGGAAGAGAGCGGCTGCGGCTGCGGCTACAGCTCTGTAACTCTGCATGAGGAAAAGACTAAAGAGTTCTCTCCGCCCCCTTCTCAGTAGACCCACAGCAGTCCTGCCCAAGGAAGGGTACCTTTAAACTTAAGGCGCCCCAAGTTCTCAACGTCATTCATGTGGGCTTTTGGGTTGGGGTGAGAGGCCCAGGGGCCCAGAATCTGAGCTGCCAGGAGGGAGGGAACCCCTTAGCTGTAGCATGGACGATGCTGAATGTTTGGTTTTCTTAAATTCCCAAACCTGCAGTTTGCAAAGTTGGTTACTTTCAGGCGGTTTGCATCTCTTTTATTTACTTTAAAAGTATATATGCTCCTTAGTCTTTGTTAAGTTTCTTTTTCAAAATGTTGACCTCTTTCAGCAGCACTAAGGAAATGAAGACCAGCGTGTTGGAAGGGCGGTTGGGTCAATGCAGGACAGGGCAGGGTGTTAGAAACAAAGGAGCCCCACCGGGAGAGGCACGGGGCAGAACGGAACACAGTCTTCTGCCAGACAGCCAATTACTGGATTTCCCTTACTTCTTAAAAGATTTGATTGACTTATTTATTCAAAGATGCATTTTTTTTCAGCTGCAGGATGGCTTTTTGCCAGTTATGCCAGTATTATTCCAATGGCTGCCCTTGCGAATTTGACCTGTAGGTATTATGACTCTACTCTTCATGAAACAAAAACAGAAAGGCATCTACTGTCAGATTCTTTTAAAAACCAAAATGCATGTTTCCGGACTCATTGTTGATAAGTGACATTGAACAATGAGAGAATCATTAAAAGCAATACCCCAGAGATGATTGATGAGGTCCTCAGGAAAAGTTCTAGGAAGCAGGCGGTGCCTTTATGTTAGTAGACAGGCGTTCAGGGGACAGCTCGATGGTGGTGGGTGCCTTTGTTGTCTATGGCCATGGGATAGATCGCAGACTACACTGTAAATGGCAAAGGGTTGTTTGCTGATTGTAATAAGGACTTTCTGAATCTTCAGTGTGACTGTCACACTCAGAGTAGTGTACACTCAGTCTTTCTATTGGTAGACGTTGTGATATAATCAAAACATGCACAAGGGGCTCAC
Source organism: Cuniculus paca (assembly GCA_004365215.1). NCBI lineage: Eukaryota > Metazoa > Chordata > Mammalia > Rodentia > Cuniculidae > Cuniculus > Cuniculus paca. Next base: position 17,334 of record RJWT010010956.1, on the reverse strand, counting down.
GGAGCTCAGTACTGTAAGATAAGGTTTACTGACCTGGCCTGGCGGCCTTTGTTTCAGTTAAGACTCAGACAAGAAGACAGCTGTGCTTAGGCAAGCAGGTAATAAATTGATGGTACCATTTATGCGTCCATTCTTTTCTTCGGCACCAGGGATCAAACTTATGACCTCGCGCTTGCCAGGCAGGCACTTAGGCCCACTGAGCTAGATCTCTGGCCTTGTCTTTTTGAGGCAGGGTCTCGCTATGCCATTCAGGCTGGCCTTGTGCTCATTTTGTAGCCCAGGCTGGTCTCAATCTCGCAAGGATCCTCCTGCCTCAGCCTCCAGAGTGCTGGGATTACAGGTGTGAGCCATCACGCCCGACTTCCATTCTTTTCTTAAATGTCATTTTAGTGGCTTAAAGTTTTTGCTAACACAAACAGGGGCGTTCTTGTTTGTAAATTATGAAGGCTAAACAAAGAGAAGGGGCTGGTATGATCTATATGGTTCTTTATAATTACCCACACATGTCATTAATGATTATGTTTATGAACTTTAAAAATTAAATGGGATGTTTCTTATGTATTGCTAATCTAGTGGATTTCAGATTGTGTTTGATTTTATTTCAAATATGCGTCCTCCAGAGTAATAATGAGATGGCATAACTTTTCTGTGATTTCTTGACTGCTCAGTTTCAGCTGCAGGATGGATCTGTACAGTTGGCATTTTCTGGCTGACATTTGGGAGTCTTTGTGTATTCTGTAGACCAACCCTTTGTCTGGTATAGGTGTTGCGCACATTTTCCACACTTTGTGGCTTCCGTTCTTACATTCCTCTGCATCTTTTGATAAAAAGGCATCCCAATTATAACGTGGTGGGCTGATCGGTTTTCACTCATCTTTTTGCTTTTGTGTAAGAAAACATTCATTACCATGGAATTACAAATATATTCTTATGTACTTTCTTCTAAAGATTATAATATTTTGCTTTTTGCATTTAAATAATCATTTGCAACTTAACTGAATTTAATTTTGCTTAAAGAGTAAAGGGGTCCAAATCCATTTCCTCCATACCGTGTAGCATCCCATTTACTTACTGTAATTGTTTGAATATATATACAATAATTTTATTCTTTCAGTGCTCATCCTTCATATTTTAACAGGCTTATCTAAGAAAATCAAAAGTTAGATGATATCTCCAGGTTTGGTGGCGCACACCTGTAGTCCCAGCACTTGGGAGGCTGAGGCAGGAGAATCGCAGCAAGTTCAAGACCAGCCTGGGCTACAAGGTGAGTTCAAGGCCAGCCTGAACTGCATAGCAAGACCCTGTCTCCAAAAAAAAAAAAAAGTTAAATGATATCTTTATCCTCTTCCTGTATCATGTAAAGAATTTAAGAAAGCATTAACACTAATAACTTCCTCCCCATTTTAGGTACAGTTAGTAGTCATCTGTTATTTTAGCTCTATTGTCTTATTTCTGTCTTTCGGGTTGAACGTTGTTGTTGTTTTATGTCATCTTTTATTTTTGAAGACTCCCCTTCCTGAATCCCTTCTGAGAACATTTCATTTTGTACTAATATGGGTCTCTGAGAAATTTCTTTCCCACTAGTTGCAGGAGGAAGGTTTGTTGCTAGGGTCTAGGCTGTAATTTTATTTCTTTCACGGTTTTAAAATCTTATTCTACTGTTTTATGCCTATGGTCACTGCAACAGAAAAGCTGGCTATCACACTAATTTTATTTCTTTGTAAATCATCCCTTGCTGTTCTGGCTACTGCTAAGAGTTTCTTGTTTCTCTGGTGTTGTATTTCACATTTCCTTCAATATTTGTTATTGTTTGAGTTTCTTTATATTTTTAGGCTTGCATGTGTTATCCTCTTCTTTCTTCAAAGCTCAGTAACCTTCATTACTGTGAATGTTGCTTCTTCTCTATTTAGACCATTCTGATTTCTCTTCCTAACCTCCTGGACTCTGCAGAGGCAGCGGCAGTCACAGCCACATGTTGCCGCATTGATCGAGGACGAGCAGATGAACGGACAAAGCAGACAGCTGTTTTAGTTGCTTTCCTCATCCCTGAAACACAGTACTGGACGCCCAGGACTCAAAGGTGGAGTTCGTTTTGGCTCATGGTTGGCGGGCTCCGAGGCGGAAACCGCACTGTGGACAGACAGCTGCTCGCATCCCTGCACCAGGAAGCGGGGAGAGAAAGGAGGCCCCCAGGGGGGAGATGCACCCTCCCAGGCAAGCCCCGCATTAGCTGCCCCTTCTGCGAGGTCCCACCCTCAGCAGCACACTGGCGAGTGCAGCGCCGTGATCCAAGCACCTCTAAAATGCCTGCCTGGGGGTGCAGCAGAATTCGGGGATGGGGGGACAACGGTCTAGAGTTAAACCCTAACAACGGGAATGCAGTGGAGGTGGTGGAGCGAGTGCCGAGAATAACCACTGACTCTGAGAGTGCTGCTTGCTCTCCCGTGAGCTACCGCTCTGAATGACTTGGAAGAAAGGTTAAAAAGCAGGTATGTCCTTACAAATGGTTCTTGTACTGACTCATTATAATATGCCTATGTCTCAAAACAGAGTTAGGGACCTGTGTTTCATAAGTTCGGGAAGGATGAAGATGGACTGCTGACTCAGAGGAAAGAGCTCCTATTTAATTTGGGTCATAGAAAATGAGCAAAAATACACACATTCCTTGCTTTATGACAGCATCAAGTCCTGATAAATAACCTACATAAAAATTGCATTCACAGGCCGGGGATCTAGCTCAGCGACCTAAGTGCCTGCCTGGCAAGCTCGAGGTTGTGAGTTCAATCCCCGGTGCAAAAAAAAAAAAAAAAAAAATTGCGTTCACCATAATTAACCTAGCTTCACCTCCGTTGTAAGCACCATCGCTTACATTAGACTACAGTAGGCCCGAATCACCTAACACAAAGCCTGTTTTATAACAGCGTTAACTATCTTACGGAATTTGACACTGCACTGAAAAGTAAAGATAAAACCATGATTTTGCACCACTGTAAAAAGCAAAAGTCCTAAGCAGATCCATCACGAGTAGAGACCCTCTACAGTTCCAAATAATGTTGGAAAATGCTTGAAATTTATTGCCGAGGTATCTTTCATCCTGTATAATGTAGTAAAGAAACACAACTGTATGCAGCGCGATTGGCCTTCAGAAAACTTCAGAGCGCCAGGTAGCTGTTCCAGGGCAACGAGTGGGTCCGAGGAAGACTCCAGGGTCGGGAGATGGGGAAAAACTCGGGACAGCTTCGAGGACAGTGTGGGGGGACGGGTCCCACGGAACTCAGGAGTCCTGGGAATTCATCAGCCTGGGTAGGGAAGTAGAGCTTGGAGAATGTAGAATGCCGCGTGGTTTCATTTTGAAAGAAAAATTCCAAAATATCCATACTGATTTAAGCGAAGATTATTAGCATTTTATTTTGGACTGTGCACAAGTGATCATGACACATGTGTACATGCATGCTGCCTGTGCACCAGTATGTGCACACTTGTGTGTGTGTGGAAAAGTCACGGGACACGGGATTATTGCTCACACTTTACAGACAAAGCCCCTTAAGTCAGATAATTACCCGGCTGAGGGGAATAACGGCAGAAGAGCCTGGATATGCAATCCAGTCAAACTTCTCGGCCTCTCTTCCTCGTCATCGGGCCAGAGGGCCTTGGATTCTCGTTTCCTCTTCCTCCATTCCTGGAAGAGTTAAAAAATTATGATCAGAGTTCATTCTATGCAAATAGGTGGGTCTATTCAGTGAAAATAGAAATTAATAACCTATTGGGTTACATTTGCTTAAAATGAATGTTGCATAATACCTATGGAAATTTTTGAAAAAATGAAAAATCCTTTTTTTCCCTTTTTCTTACATACATTTACTTACACGTGCGGTAGAATTCTTCACTTCCTGCATATCTGGTGACACCTGGTAACCTACTGCCTGTCTTTCATCGGAGGAGGAGGAAAAGGGCCGCTCTATTCACGACCCGGGTCAACAGTGTAAAGTGCTCACTGGAAACTGGGAAAAATTAACACAACCTGACCAGCAGTGGGCGCTCTGAAGCAATGCGACATTCAACCAGCTCCGCACGGAAAAGCACAGTGACTCCTCTCACTGTAAACTCAGACAGAAGCTCTTCTTCCCGTCGGGGAATAAGATCACCCCCGAGCAAGCGGGAGCCACCAAACTGCTTCTGCGATTCAATAACCCGCGGAAATATGTTTGCTGCCCTTGTATTCCTCTCCTATAGCCGGAGTCTTGCTCTCTGTCTTACTATCTTTTATTCATTCTGCCTTTCCCGGTGGCCAGTGTACTTTTACCGAAACACTCTGAGCTAAAACCCTACCCCTGACACACACACATGCGCACACGCAATCAGCTATGCACACTTGGGGGCTCACAGCCCCCCGCATTCACACGCAGCTCAATCCTGCTGGGGAACGCTTCTCCCCTTCCCCGTCAATCCAACTTCTCGTGACTCTCCAAGACTGCTTTTAAAAACTTGCTTTTTTGTGTAACGCCTTCTCTGACTCCTTGTCATGAAATCTATCAACATAAACTATGTTTTCCAAAGTGTTCCAGGAGGTACGATTTTGGTTAGTACTCATGGTAAGATTTTTCTATGCCAATTATGCATTTATTTCAGTATCTGATAAAACTGCCCTGGCGTTTCATGTATTATAACGATAGGAGAGTAGTTGAGGAATATGTTTTTAACTTAAAAGTAAATCAACTTAAATGCAAAGAGGAATCAAGCAGCGACTCGTTTGGAGATTGCAAAATAGTTGGAGAAAGGAAATGGAACGAAGGAGCTCGGACCCCTAAATTACTACTTTAATGCTGATTCAGAAGTGTAGTGCCCAAAAGGAACACCAGAGGGCAGCAAAGCACAAGCGCTTTAAAACAGAGGCTGCCCTTCATTTCAAAGGTAAATAATCCTCTGATGATAATAACTATCATTTCTTGATTATCTGTTCTTTTCTAAGGTTTTTTTTTTATGGGCAATTTACATGAATAAACTCATTCCTCACAATATGTCTCCAAACTAGCTATTATTCCATTTTATAGATGAGGCCACTTCCAGTTATAGCAATAGACCACCGTTTCCTTTCAGTTCGCAGGTAACGTTACCACTGACGCTGCTTCGTGCCCTGTGCTAAGGTTTGACCGAAGCTACCTGAGTGGTGATTTGCAGGAACCCTGTGGATTATGTTGCGTCACGCTCCTTACTTGAAAATGAAGAAACTGAGGCTTAGAAAGATTATTTAATTTGTCCCAGACTACATAGCAGTTATTGAGAGACAAGTATGTTGGATGCAAAAGCCTCTTATTTCACTGAGTCAAACAACTTTTGAAAGACGCCCGAATAAACTCTCTCTTATCTCTTCCTGCCTCTTTTTACATGTATTATGCACAACAGCTAACACACAGATTGTACATGTCATGTCGCGGTAAGCTGTTAGGTTTTAGCATTTCAAAGGCAAAAACCCCATAAACCACAACAATATTGACACAAGGGATGAGAATTTATTGCAGTTTATGTCTTTTAGGTTTATATGTGTATATCTGGTAAGGGAAAATGTCTTTACTCGTGTATACTTACCAGAAAAATTAAAGAAAAATACATTGGCATTAGTAAATTCACCACTGTGAATGTCACCATTTGCTATACTGGTTGCCCATTTCCTGACTTCATACTATTTTATTAGAATATTTGTTTCACTAAGAAATCACATGAGAGAAAATAAGCAGAAGAGGATCGGTTCCTGACAGCAAACATGATCTCATGGGATTTCAGCCTCTCTCTCTCTCTCTGTTCCCTGTCTCCTTGCCCCTTCCCCTTCCCCTCCCCCACCTTCCCCTCCCCCTCCCCTCCCCCGCTTTCTGTAGCGGTTCTCCCTTTCATTCGTTCTGGGTGCTGGGAACAAGCTTTTGGGACAGGGTTTCTACCCCTAGCGTCAGATCGTCCCCTCCACGCGTGGCCATGCAGGTCCTGCCCTCGTAGCTCTAGCAAACTGCAGAAGCCGTCAGCAGCGTGAGTTCCCTGTTACTGCCGAGGCCACTCCTGACTAAAGCTCACTTCCACTCTCAGGAGGGATTTTGGGGAGCAGGGGGCTGCTTGCCCTGCGGCTTCCTGTCCACATCCACCAGGTTCCCCTGGGCTCTCTGTCTTAGTCATTTTCTTTGCAGCTGAGACCCACACCCCATGCCCACCGATCTAAGGAAGAGAGATTTCTTTGGGTGCCCAGTTTGTGGAGGGTGCAGTCCAGAGTAGAGCAGCTCCAAGATGGGGCGCCTGGCGGAGGGGAATGGGGAGGGGAGCTGCTGGCCTTGGCAGGCAGGGAGCGGAGGGCCAGGGAGGGTGCTAGAGGGAGCTGGACCCTTGAGGGACCCCTCGGTGCTGCCTCCTCTATGGACCCCAGCTCCCGACAGCACGTGCAGCTGTGAACCAGTGGCGGGCAGATCCATCTGGGACAGTGATCCACCTGTGATCATGATCCACCCGGGACAGTGATCCACCGCCTTGCAGGAGCCCTGCTGGGCACATCCAGCCGTCAGCTGGACCACCCTTCCCCCACGGCTGCCAGCTCAGGCCGCCCCTGCCCTGCCTGCTGACCTTTCCCTGACCGTCAGGGTGCACTCTGGACCCAGAGCCCCCAGCCTCTCCTCCCCCGGCCTCGTCCTGCAGCTATGGCCCGACCGGACCCTGCTTCCCGGGGCACTGGACCACACGTCGGAGACCACGTGGCTTGCACAAAAGGAAGTTGCTTTCTCATGGTTCTGTCGGGCAGAAGTACAAGGCGACGGCATTCCCAGGGCTGTTCCTGGCTTGCCTGTGGCTCCTTTGTCCCTGGACCCCACGGTCTTCCCTCTCTGTCTGGTGGGTGCAGCAGGCATCTGGAATTAAGGATCCTCTTAATGACCGATTTTAACTCTGCTGTCTCCTTGAAGTCCCTGTCTTTGAATGTGGGCCACGCTGAGATCCCCAGGACTAAGACCTCGGCATGCGAGTTTTGGGGGCCTCATCTCATCTCATCTCATCTCATCTCAGGGGCAGGCGCTGAAACTCGGGTCCCCCCAGGGGCAGCTGCACGGCCCGGGTTATTTTACACGTTTGTTTGCTCACAGCCCGGCTGCGGGGGTACTTTCACCTTGGGAGTCAGGAAGCTGTTTTTCAGTCTAATTAATTTTATCGTCTGTTTACCTAAACATAATTTACAAATGAGCGACGCCCCTGTGGTGCTGGTTTGCGTGCATCCCCACGCTTGCGTGGATATGTGAGGGCGGGAACAGCGCGCTCAGGACGGTGCGCCGGTAAAACCGCTGTCTCCCGCTCCTCTGCTGGCTCTGCACCCTAAAATCCTCTGGTTTGTGGAGCTCCTCTCTCTCCTCACTCTCCCTCCATCCAGGCTGGCCTTGAATGTACACTGATCCTCCTGCCTCAGCCTCCCGAGTGCCAGGATTACAGGTGTGCAGCCCACCGGCTCACGGCTCACGCTCATCGGTTTCTGTAATGTAAACACCCCCAATTTTCCTGCTTCGCACTCTTCCAAACGCTGGAAGCTGTGCTGAGCTCGCACAGATGCTCACGTGGCTGAGCTTGGGCCGATGTCATCCTTCTCACCTAAACTGTGTGTGGAGCTATCTCGGGTCTCTCCCCTATCTCTCTCCCCCTCCCACTCTGTCCTGATCCCTTTGGCGCTGCTGCTCGCATTCCCTTCCTCCTGCTTTCCCATCGAACATAGGAGAGTCTGCTACTAGAAGGTATCATCTGAGGAGCCACCATCCTGATGCCGCAGCAGCTGTGCCGGTTTCCCCCAGCAGCCTAGGAGCTTCCTTTGCCTCCAGCTTCCAGCTTCACCAGCACTTGTTAAGATTTGATTCTCGAGGATGGCCGTTCTTTCTGGGGTCAGATAGGATCTCAGTGTTGTTACCTTGCATTTCCCCAGTAGCCAGTGCTGTCGAGCATTTCTTCATGCATTTATTAGCTGTTTGTCCTTCTTCTGAGAAGCGGAAATCAGGATAGAAAGTCCTCATGAAATGAAAACCAGAAATTCCATCTGACCCAGCTATTCCCTTTTAGATTTCTTCCCGAAAGAGTTAAAGACAGAAAATGTGGTATTTACACAAAATGGAGCATTACACTGCCATAAAGGAGGATAAACTCAAGTCATTTGTAGGAAAATAGACGCGCTTTGAGACCACAATGAAATAAATCAGACACACAAGCTTAAATATTGCATGGTTCCTCTTACATGAGAAACCCAAAGTATAAATTAAAAACTTAATAATAGGCAATAGGAAGTAGGATAGATCTTTCTCCAAGGGGAGGAAGACGAAGGGATGGGGGGGCAGGAAAAGTGGATGAAGAAAGGAGATGTGTTGTGTACGCGTTCCGACTCCACACAAGGAATAGAGCACTATGTATTGCAAACACCCCTGGACTAGTGCAAACAATTAAAAACCAAAGTCTCACCGGGAAGGGCTTTCTTCACTTCCCCAGGAGCCCTGCACTGTTTCGGGGTTTCCTGTGGACCTTGAGACCCTGCGTCCCTGACTGGGACCTATTTGGGGAACAGGCACCCCCCTTCTGGGGCATCACAGGGCTCTGGGCAGGTCCTGCAGAGCAGAGGTGGCCCCCGTGGAGCAGCATTTTGGGGTCACTCTTCCTGGCCACTTCCGTCTGCTTCCATTCACACCCAGCACTTACCTCCAGCGAGGGAGAATGGATCTTGGGCTCTGTCTTGGAGTCACAACCGAGGAGCCAGCTGGTCGTTGTGGCTGAGAGGTGGCGGTGCTCTGCTCACTGCCCAGCAAGGGACAGTCCCTCAGTCTGTCTGCAGAAACTTATGTCACCAAAGGACGCTCTCCAGCACTTCCTGGAGTCGTCTCTTCTTATTGTGTGCTCTGCGGGAGGGAGGGAGCCAGCAGGACGCCTGTGCTCTTCTTACCAGGAGCATTCGTGTTTTACCGAACACATTGCAGAGAGGGGAAATGAAAATGCTGTGCAGAGAGCTGGGGTTTTCTGGTAAGCGTTGCACACATTTGCCAGCCTTGAAGAAGGGTTTGCCTGCAGACCTAGGGCTTCAAGGTTTGTCACAGAGCACCAGAGTCAAGGTCTGCTGAAACGATTGTTTGGAAACGGGTTCGGCAGAGCATTTGGCGACCTCCTTACGGGCCAGTTCTGTTCCCAGAGGCACGCTTGATGGATCAGAGGACTGCGGTTTCCAGGCCTGTGTGATTTCACTGGTATAGAACACAAGCAACAAGAAAAGCGTTCTTAATGGCTCTTGGCAAAAAAGATGTTTGAAGCTCAATTTCGATGGTGACACAGTCATCACTGAAACAGCCATCATGGACACAGTCACTGTTGCAAATGATGGGTGAAGTTTTCCAGTAGAAACCTCTGATCACTTCCTGGGACCTTAAAAAAACAAAAAAGAAAGAAATCCTAGCCAGATGTGGTGATGCAGGCCTATCAAGCTCTACCTTGGTGACTCAGCAAGAGTCTTTCTCAGAATAAAAAACAGAAAGAACTGGGGATGTAGCTCAGCGCAAAGAGTTCAATCCCTTGTACGTTTATTTTCATAATTTCTATAGTTTTATACTGAGCAAAGTCTGAGCCCCAGTAACAGACGACAAAGACAACTCCATTGGTCATTTAGAAAGTACTTTACATTCAAGAAAACACCATGGAAATTGAACTACCTGCCAGTATTTAATAAATAGTCATTAGGGTGTGACTCAGAAAATCAGAGCAAGTCTGGGCCCCTGGGGGTTGCAGGAAATTTTGGAGTGACAGGTGCAGCGCCTGTGCAGGAGTCTGCCGGGTTGCAGCGAGGAGCCCGTGCCGACTCCGAGTTCCCTAAGCAGCCCTTATGCTCTCGGGGAAGGAGCCGGCTTGGGCCTCCTGGAGCCAGTGCTGCCGCCAGCCTTCGCCCCACAGCCAGCTGCTTTCTATGGTCCGGGGAGATAAACAGAGACTCACTGCGCATCTATTTCTGGGTGTTGAAAGGGTCTGTGTGCCTCCTGCCTGAGGGGGAGGCACCCGCCTCCCTCATGGGACGCCTGGACCATTTCCTGGGCTGTCCTCTTCCTACTGCCACTTCCTGTCCCCAGCTTAAACAGGTGATAGGCTAAGAAAAATAAAACTAGCCCCACGGAAAAGCCTTCCAGCATGAAATCATGTCTAACTTGGCAAACTCGCCTTCTACTTTGGTGAGCGAATGTGTGTTCTTGCAGTGCCGAGCGCCTGGCTGGTGCAGACAGCACAGGGACCTGAGCTCACGGTTGCAGCCCCACAGGTTGAAGGAGTTCCCATTTGGGGCTCGCGGCTTGGGGCCCCCTTGCTGACAGTATCCTGAGCATATCTGTCCCTATTACGCAGCTGTGCAAGCAAAATCAAACACTATAAAGTTGTGACAGAGGCGTACAGTCGCTGACATCTGATTTCGCTATGCATTATTATTCCTGGAGTGTGGCACGGTGTGTCGGGGGCCGGTTCTTCCCAAGTTCCAGAAGGAAAGGTCGTGGCCTCAACACTCAGGAGCAGGGCGTGGAATCCAGGCTTGGAGACTTGAGTCACAGCGCACTGTGCTTCCCCTGAACACCTTTTTACATGATGCTGGAGTCTTGCTTGGAGACGCACATAAAGGAAAAAACAACCCAGAAAAAAAACACTTGCCATGACAGCATGAAGGAAAAGTACCTTTTCTTTATGACGATGTGCGTGTCTGAAAGGAAATGGCCTTACGTCAGCGTTTTAAGATGTGTCCTCTGGTACCAATCGATTGTATAAATGTGGAGTGAAGAGGAGATAGGAGCATCTGATTTTCCCCTAGGAAATGAATGTGCTGCTCCGGGCCTTTTCTCATGGAATAGACTCCGTCTGTGTTCCTGTTTGACGAGTCGCTGGGCTCACTGAAGCGAGTCAGGACCGCCGCTGCGAACACCCTGCTTTCCGGGTCAGTGCGGCACGTGTGAAGCAGGCTGCACGGTCAGGGGCCTTCTGCGCGGTGCAGTGTGGCGCTGCCGGCTTTGTGCTGTGGCGAGCGACGATACGTTTTCTAGAAGGAAAGCAGCTCCTGCATCTGATTATTGTCCCGTGTGGCGCAGCGCGGGTTCCCTGCGTGGCCTCTGCAGTCCTAGAGCCCCTGCTCTTGCAGGGATGGCTGCAGACAGTCTCGGCCGCCCAGGAGCAGGGCAAACGTTCTTCAATTCCCGTCTGCGGTTCTGCAGCTGAGGACTACGTATGAGCTGGGGGAGGACAGCGCTCTGCCCATAACCAGCCCCTGTGGGTAAGGCGAGAGCCTGGAGCTTCCGGTGTGGGCCCGAATTCCAATGGCTGCGGCTTGAACGCCACAGACCAGCTGGTACCTGGAGCACGGTCCCTTTTGAAGCTTCCAGAAACAGGCGGATTTCAGAGCCTGGGGGCTCAGCACTGCTGGAGAAAACAGCGTCTGCTCCTGTAAGCCGCTTACTCTGTGTGCTTGGTTTGCCAGCCGTCTTGTGAGAATCCAGGCTCGTGAGCAGGCAGCGACTTGCAGAGAAGCGAGGACGGAGCACCCCGTGGGTCAGGGCTCCCCTGGGGGAAGAGGCTGGAGCCAGGGACACGGAGGAGGAGGCGGAGAAGCAGCCTAGCAGGCAGGGCAGCTGGACAGGCCCTCCTGGGATGGAGCAGTGCCTCAAGTCACCGTCTGAGCTGTGAAAGTGAAGAGGTCAGAGACAGAAGAGTTGGGTTTAAGTTGGGGACAGGGGACAAAGTGGGTGGCAAAGATACACGCAGGAGAGCTGGGAGAGGACCCGGAGGCTGCCCCCAGATGCGGCACCTGAGACTGAGGCCTGAGGTCCCCTGTGCACTAGCGGAGCCCAGCCGTGGGGTGGGCAGCAGCTCACAGCTCCCCACAGCCCCCCACGGCCCCCCACAGCCCCTTGGGTTTAGTTTTATTGGGGCCCCTCCTTTTCTTTCTTTCTTTTTGTTTTTTTTGCAAAGTGAGTATGATGATGTCACCATGGGGAGATTACAAAGGTCACATAAGGATGCAGGTGGGCATATTCTGTGAATGCTCACAAATACTTGTGAAATCTTCCCAAAGGCCTGCTCCAGTCGAAGGAAGAGGACCCCCAGGAGGCCTGGAGAGGGACAGGACACCAGCCAGAGGGGAGGACAAGGTGAGGACCCGTGTTCTCCCCATGCTGGCTCCTCTGAGTCCTCATGCAGCTGGAGCAGGAGCCCAGTGCGAGCCCTGGACCCACGCTCCGAGCGCGGTCCCCCGAGGTGCATCTCCTGGCTTGCTTGAGTCCCACAGCGCCCTTTATCCCGCCAGCTTCCTGTGTTGTGGGGTCACCCACGCCTGTGGAAGGTGCTGGGGACAGAAAGCCAGGGAAGCCGCGCTAAAGACGTCGAACATTTTTTCACATACACCCCTGCGAAGCGTGCGTTAGTCCTGGGCTTCCGCTGTTTGTGGATTTTTCCCGAGAGCCTAACCAGGAACAGTTTGCAGAAACCACAAGTACCCTCCACCACTGCCTTTTCTGGCGGGAAGCTTGTAAGCCGCCAAGCTGAGTATTGCTCGGTTCTCCGCGCTGCTGATGGGCTGCTGCCCGAGAAGGGTTCCCTGGCAGAGGCACCAGCCGGCCGTGTGGGAAACAGGTCGCTGTTGTCCTGTAGCTTTTGCTCTTCTTAAAGCCCTAAAATCCCTAAGATGCCAACGAAATGTCCTGCACCTCCTAAGGCTTTCTTAATGCAGTATTTTACTAAATTAAATTACATAACTGTGGGAGACATAGCATATTTAGAGTTTAAACTACAAAAATAGATATAGGCATTTTTCTGACCATATCTAAAATTTGACGTTTTTCACAATTTGCAATGCTGTAGGAATGTGAGCCCCGTGAATTTTGGGGGTTCACTGTACCTACTGGCCATTTGTACTTCTCTTGAGAAGTGTGATCATCATTTTTCCCTTCACTGGGCCACAATGCCCGGTGCCCACAACCTGAAGGAGGAAATGAGTTGTTTGGCTCGCAGGTGAGGAATTCAGCCCAGGACGGGCTCGTCAAGGCATCACAAAGCAAGGGTGCGGCAGAGCAAAACTGCGCAGTTCCTGGTGGCTGGGAAGTAGAGCAGGGACAGTGCCCAGGAGGAAGGATCCAGGGGCCAGATGTAGACCCCACATCCCCCACTCCTGACTGCCCGGCCACACCTGGTAGTGTACTTTACTAACCCTCTGGGCAGCTCCCAAGCCAACCAGCTGACAATGAAGCCCATCAACGAAGTGTTTATTCAGCTCATTAGCCCATGTATTGAGTGGGCTGTTTTCTTGGTGCTGAGTGCATAGGAGTTCTTTATGTACTCTAGGTACGAATCCCCTGTTGGAAGAGTAGCTGGCGGCTCTTCTCAGAGTTCTCAGAGCCTTCAGTGATAGGAAGAGCCTGCTGCAGCCCACAGTTCTCAGGTCTCCACCGCGGCTGCAGGCTGTCCCGCCCTTCTGTCGTTGCCCTTGCTGTGGGAAACTTTCCATTTGATACAGTTGCATTGGTAGATTCTTGGTGTTTTTCCTGTGCACTGGAGTCTTTCCAGGGAGACTTTGCCTGTCCCTGTGGCTTCCAGGGTTTCCCCTGTTATTACCCAGCAGTTTCTCAGTTGCCAGTCTTATACCTAGGTTTTAAATTCATTTTGAACTGGCTTATTTTTTGAGGGTGAGATTTTTTTGTCACGGAATGTCACTTCAACCCTCTGCAAGAGAGTGTCCAGGTTCCCCCACACCATTTTAAAGAGGTTATCTTTTCCTTACTGTGTGTTTTTGGCCCCTTTGTCAAGAATCAGATGGCTGTAGTGGTGTTTGTTTCTGTGTCTTCTCTTCTGTTCCATGGGTCTATTCTTCTGCCAGTACCATGCTGCTTTTAAAATTAAGTTTATTGGTACATTTTAGATGTACATAATGATCATATTCATCAGGGAATTTGTACCCGTACATAATATATTTTGATTCCTCTTTGTTTTTCCCAACTCCCTCAGTTCATCTTCCCCTCCCTGTTTACACAACCACAGTGATGTATGCACACCTGTGTGTACAGCAGCACAGTTTGCAACAGGTAAATCTTAGAAACAACCCAAAGGTCCACCAGCCAATGAATGGATAAAGAAGATGTGATTTTTTATACAATAGAGTACTACTTGGCCCTAAAGAAGGGTAAACTTGAGACATTTCTAGGTAAATGGATGCAACTTGAGACCATACTCTTAAGTGAAATAAATTGGACTCACATGTGTAAATGTCTCATTGTCTCCCTGGTGTGAGAAACCAAAATTGCAAATAAATAAGGACCAAAATGTATAATAGATTTTATGAAGGGGGGAGAAATTATTCAAAAGGAAAAAAGAGCTAGGATGGGGGAAAGGGGAGAGGGAAAAGAAAAAATGATAAAAAAAGAACAAAATGGAAACAGATTTTTTTAAACTACAGCTTTGTAGTATAATTCAAAATAGGGCATTGTGATGTGTTCAGCCTTGCTCTTTTTGCTTAAGACTGCTGTAGCTGTTCTGGGTCTTTTGTGTCCCCACATAATTAGGATAGTGGTTCTGTGAAGAAATGTTGGAATTTTGATGGGGATGGCATTAAATCATAGATCACCATCAGTTATAAGGCAATTTTAACACTATTCACTCTGCTGATCCGTGAAAATGGGAAGTCTTCCCCTTTTCCAATGTCTTCTTCAATTTCTTTCTTTAGTGTTCTGAAATTCTCATTGTAGAGGTGTTTCACCTCCTCGATGAGGTTGATTCCTAGGTTTTCACTTTTTGAAGATATTATGAATGGAATTGTTTTCCTAATTTCTTTCTCAGCTAGCTGATTTGTGTGCATCCTGCCTAGTCCACTTTTAAGACATTTTTCATCCTTAATTTGTGGGTGTGGCCCTGAAGTGGCCCAAAGGACATAGTTCAGTGCCTCTACCTCCCCTTCTTACTTACGTACTCGGGGGCAGAGATTGGCCCTTTCTCTTAGGGCTCCACAATCACATGCATATCCTCCTGGGGTGGGGGGTGCTCAACTGTTATTTGTTGAATGAATAAGGAGGAAATGAATGCTTTAACCAAGGAAATGGTTTGGCTGGAAGATGCGAGGAGGCCGGATAGATCAAATGAGAGTAGGAGCACTTTGTTTTGCAATTGTCCTAGATTGGTCTGTCAGAGATAGCTTACACAAGGTAAGGGGGGAGAGGTTTAACCTGGCTTATGATTTCAGAGGTTTCAGTTCATGGTCAGCTGGCTCCGTGGCAGGAGTTTGATGGTGGGACAAAGCTTCATGGTGCTGGGAAACAGAGCACAGAGGAAGGGTGCCAGACAGACCTCCCGAAGGCACCTCCAGTTACACCTCCTGCCATAGAGCTCTGCCTTCTAAGAGCACATTCACCTGTGAGCAGCAGCAGGTTAACCATCCAAGAGTAGCCTCTCTGGGAGTTTATTACCCCAATCAAGTTGACAGCCTTAACCATCACACGCCCCAGGCTAGCTGGTTTGCAACTTCTTCCCCCCATCTTTTGCTCATTGGATACAAGTTTGACGAATAGAGAATTCCAAGTTTTTTTACTCTTACCTTTCTGATTTGTTTTCTTAAATAATGTTTCTTCTGTTCATAGAATGATTCTTTTTTTTTTTTTTTTTGCAACACCAGGGATTGAACTTGGAACCTCATGCTTGCCAGGCACATAGATGATTCTTGCAAGAACTTCTGTCCCAAATCCACAGATCGCTTCTACAGGGGGCACCCGCTGGGGAGGAGGAGTCTGATGAGAAACGGTGGAGACTCCCCAGGCCTGCAGAGATGTGGGGCTGCAGCCCCTAAATCTGGCATTGCTAGTTTTGCAGGAGCTGTGAACATGCAGTGGGCTTTCCGTGGACCCTGGAAAGCTGGCTGGTTGGGGCCCTGGTTGCCTTATCTAGCTGTGGCCTGGGGTACACACAGTGCTGGCTGGGAACCTCTGAGGTGTGGAAGTTTTAATCGCATGATGTGGAGTCTGCCTGCTATAAGAATATTTTGGATGAATGCAGAAACAGCACATTGAATGGTACATGACTTGCTTCTCCAAAGCACCCACAAATCCTCTTAATTTTGGACCTAAGTCTGACATTTTTCACTGCACTTACTGCCATCGTGCCGCTCTGAGCCACCACCAGGTCTTGCCTTACTGTGGTGTCCTCCTAGCTGGCTTCCTGCTGCTTACGTGGCCTCTTTCACCTCGTTTCACGGTAGCAGGCACAGATTCTGCTGAGCCACAGGGGCACCCACATTACCCGTCTGCCTAGAGCCTCCAGGGGTTCGTCATCTCACTGAAACTAAACGCGAGAGTCCTTCCGTTCTCCGCCTCCCTCCGCAGCGCACCTCGACGCCAGTGGGGGACCACATGCCTCTCTCCTCTTCCATTCTTGCCCCGGGCCAGGCCCTTGCCCCGCTGTTGCTTTTGTCTTGAAAGCTTCTCGAGCTCCTCCGCACAGTACCCTCACCTTCCACGCATCCGAGCAGACCTCGCTTTCTCAAACCCACTGTTGGTCTCTTCCCTTAGTCTCCTCCTTTTCACATCAATAATGTACCTGTTTGGCTCATTTGTCTATTTATTCATACTGCAACACGTAAGAGCCACGAAAGCAGGCATTTGGTGTCTGGTTCAGTGACACGTCACCAAGACTGCCACCGGTGCCCGGCCGTATTAGGTAGGCGGAAGGTATTTGTGGAATGAACGGGTGGTGACCACGCCTCACGCGGTCACTCTCTCTGGGGCCAAGCTCGCTCTGTGATCTGCTTCCATTGCTGTGAACACATCTGTGCTGTGTCAACTTTTGGGGCCCAGGTTTTAAGCAAACGGCAGGCTTGGTTTGCCATCAGTTTGCGAGGCTGGCTTTCAAAACTCAGCGGCTGCACTGGCAGGAGATCAGAGAAGCCGAGGCCAGTGGGAAAAACAGCCCAGATCCTGGCTCAATTATGGAATGCTTGGACACACAGGCACAGTGGGCATCTCTGGGCTGCCCCCAAGGTTGCCACAGCTACCATCAGTAGCTTCATTCTCAGCTGCGGGGGCCGCAGAGCTCAACCTCACTGCTTTCCTGTTGTAGATGCTGGTATCTGAAGCCCGCTGCAGCAGGCCGTGCTCTGTCTGGGGTTTTAAGGGTCGAATCCATGAGCCCCTTCTAGTAGTCCGTGTTTGCTGGCACCTTTGGCACTGAGTGCCCGTCCAGGCACCATGGCTGTCTCCTCCAGATGGCAAAACCACGGCGTCTGGCCCCTCACAGGCTTCCGGCTGTACGATCCGAGGTCCGAGGCAGGCTTTCTGTGGTCTCAGGTCAACGACC
>RJWT010010955.1:0-23691 GCA_004365215.1 Cuniculus paca | reverse complement strand
AACCTCAAGTAAACTGATTACCTGTGAATTTCAGTATCCACTGAGGATTCTGGAGCCATGACAGGGATAGGGGACTCCAGTGCAGAGGTAGAAACAACACTGTCAGAAATGTGAAGTTCCAATTCCAGCAATGCTCAGCAGTGGGTGAGAGGTACAAAAAGAAAACGTGTCCCTTAAGTATCAATTAATCGGAGATTAAGTCATTTAAAATATTTTTCAGTAATAATGACAATATTGATTATGGCCAGAAGGAAAATATTAACAGCAATACTTACCATTACTGAGCACCTGCTGGAAACCATGACACTGTGTCAAGAAACCTGATTCTGTCATCAGCCTTAGAGAACACTGTCTGTGCCGCATAGCTTCCTGACCTGAATGAAATCTCAGCTTGTGGGACCTGGGTGTGCATATCAATAAAATGGAAAGACACCAACACTTAATGAGATTGTCTGTGCAGGTTGTGTGAGTGGTGGAGACAACAATGTAAGAACAAAATTGAATATGAACCATGGCTCTCAAGAAGCTTGTTGATCTCCTGCATTTTTAGGGGGAGAAATTCTCTTTTATGTGCCTCCAGAGGTATGACAGGGGAGTTAGGCTAGAAATCAGAGCCCCCAGAGGGAAGCATGGCCCAGAGGCCTCACAGGAGGATCACTTGGCTGAAGCAGTGTCATAACTGCCCCGACTCAGCTACGTCCACCTGCACGTGTTACTGCAGGGAACAGTCTCCAGCTGGTCTTCCAACTGCACGGGGCAGCACCACATGTAAGGGGGACGTTGCAGAAAGATGATTTTCTTTGCACTTACATGCTGATGGAATTAAAAATGGACTGAGTTAGAAGGCCTTCTCCCACCAGTACCACATGCAGACAGCATCTTTAACATCAAGACAAGAAGGGTGTCAGGACTCTGTCTGGCCCTCAGGGAGTGTGATCCAAATGAGCATGCTACTCTTCCAACTTCAAAATCAATAATTACTACACATAGATTTTTTTAAAGCCATTTTAAGCTTATTTTCAACAGGAATGTTCTCAATTTGCACCTGGACAGCTGGATGTGGGGGAGGAATGTTTTTAAATGAAGGCAAGTCCAGTGAACTAATAACCTAACACGCAGAGGAAGTGAGAGTGCTGTGCTAAGACAGGTGATAGAGGTTTCCTGTCCCCACCAAAACTCATGTCCAAGTTTCATCGCCATGGTGAGGTATTAAAAGGGTGGAAACAATCCAACTATAGCATCTGGAAGTAGGACCTTAATTCAGCTATGGCACTGAGACGTATTAGGAGGTATTAGGAGGTAATTAAGGTTAAATAAGGCCATAAGAGCGGGACCCTGATTCCGGCGGGACCATAGCTTTATAAATAGGAGAAACCTGAGCTAGGACATTTTTTTCACTGTGTGATTATCTCGTGCCCCCTTGAGACTGAAGAAAATTCTCACTAGCAAAGAACTCATCAGATGGAAACTGCTGCTGCCTGATCTTGAACTTCTCAGCCTTCAAACCTGGGAGCCGAATAATCCTTCCTTCCTTATGAATCACTTAGCCAATGGTACTCAGTTACAGTGACAAAAATAAAATAAGACATTAGAAATACTGGATTCTTACTGCTAATTTCAAGTTGATACTAATTGCTATTTTAAAACCCGACCTAAAATTTACAGATGTAACATTTTGACTATGAATGAGACACTGCTGTTTGCAAGGTACTGGAGGTTGCTTTTTGAAACATTGCAGCCAGGTGTGGTGGTGCACGCCTGTAATCCCAGCACTGGGGAGGCTAAGGTAGGAGGATCACCGTGAGTTCAAGGTCAGCTTGGGCTACGTAATGAGTTCAAAGCTAGCCTGCACTACACATCGAAACCTGTTTCAAAAAAAATAAGTTGCAATGAGATTTAAAATTTTTACTTGCAGAGTGATCTGCAACCCCAGAGAAGGAACTTACTTGCTTTGTCCCTCCTCTGGCCTCAGTTCCTAGCATGGGGCCTGTGCTACTTGCTGAATAAAGAAATGTTGACTCAACTTGGGGAATCAGCAACACACATTCACACATGCCAGATTCTCAATTTATAAATATTTACCATCAGGACTTGATTTTAACTTTAATTAGCCCAACTGTTAAGGATACCTCCAAAGTGAGAAATATAATCCATTACTTCACACCAGATGTAGCTTCGGCAGTGGGTCTGCTATCTGAGTTTATAGTCTATGAGACACAGGCATCAAAAGACTCAAGCGTGATGTTTTATGGTGAAAAGGATCGAGACATAAAACAGATGAAATCTGGGAAAATTAATTCCTGATCAAATCCTAGAAAATAAAGAGCACAAAATTCCTCAACTTGATACATTGCCAGAAATTCTGGATTCAAAGGATGCTTAAATAAAGACTGAGTTCTCATTAGAAAGCTAGTATAAAAAAAAACCATCAAAATTCTTTTTTAAAAATTGCATTTGAATGACTGATTGATTTTTTTGAGACAGGCTCTCATTATGTAGTTCAGGCTGTCCTTGAACTTACAGTGATCCTCCTGTCAGGCTCCTGAGATTACAGGTGTGTATCACCACACCTGGCTAAAAACTGTATTTTAAACAGAAGGCACTGTAGGATTACTGTTGTCTTGTGGACACATTTGCTAGATTTAGGAAAATGTATGAAATTATGCATTCAAAGGTTTTTACTAACACATTAAATGGAGAGAGAGGCATGTGCTTTAAGAAACAGATTCTATCATTAATTTCCACAAGAATTTTTTATCTAGTTTAGTGGTTCCTGCCCTTTTAAGCTAGTAGCCCCTTTGCATAAAATTATTTATGCATTTTTTATCTACCCTGAAAAAAATCTTAGACTCAAAATACAGTCTACCTTTCTGCACATGCCAGGAGCCAAGAGGATTTTGTTGTAATTGCTAAAGAGACTGTAAAGCCGAAAAGTCCCAAATATTTACTAACTGATCCTTTTCAAGAAAGTCTGTAGATGCCTGCTCCAAGTGATGCAGTTTCCATCTGGAAGTCAGACGGTCAACACCAATCCATAGGTCATGTGGATGTTACTTGTGATTCTGCTGGTAAATAGATCCAAACCATGCCTAATTTAATTCCATTTAACCAATATTTACTTATTGAGGGACTAAGTGACAATCTCAGCTTGGGGCTGGGTTTATAGTGGTGAACACTCCTTTTCCTAGAGGAATCAGGATATGAACAGTTTCAACACAACATAGTAAGACATCAGAGTAGAATTTGAAGTTTTAGTCTTCCTATGAAGTATGCCGTGGGAGTCTGACCTTTATATTCTTTAAAGCTTTGAAATTTTAAAGCTACAACCATGGGCTAAGATTTCTTTCTTTCTTTTCTTTTCTTTTTTTTTAACGTAAATACTAGAGATGAAACTCTAATTCTGTGAAATTGCCCATTAACTTTTGCAGGAAAGATCAACTTATTGGAATCTTTTATAATTGCCAAATTTGCTCCAGGCTCTTGAATATACAGTTCTAATCTCTGTTTTGAGAATAGAAAAGAGACAAGGTATCGAGATAGTAGGGAAACGGCCAGTTAAAGTGCCAGGCTCCTGTTTTTTAAGATTGAGTTTTTAAATTGCAATTCATGTAAAAGAGTCACATACTAACCTTCTGCTGAAAGAGCCATGAGGGTGGAGACAATGTCCAGCTTCAACCAAGATTTCATCATCTATGACCTGTCTTTGCAACACCCACTACCTATCAAGGTGAATTAAGAGAAAAACCAATTTCTACATCCCCTGGATATGATGAAAATGATTATTCTCAGGCAGAGCAAAAGAAGACAGAAAATAACAGGTGCCGCTTCGCATCTGTGTATCTGTCCTGCCCTCATATCTGTTTATTTGTACCAGTTATTGACGTTTTTATATCATACAAAGGTGGCTTTTTATTGAGCTTCAAAAGTAGAAACAGGATGTATTCGTTTCTAGGGAAACCTGAGCTTGGAAGCTGTTGGGTTTTGAATCACAGACCGCATTCTTACACACAAGGTGGCCCATTGTATGGTGACAACCCTTCCTCCTCATTTACCTCATCCCATTTTAAAAAATTAATGCAACAATGGGAGATGATTGTTGATGTTCATTATTAAGTCATTTATTCATCCCACACAATGATTCAGAATTATTCATTAAACCTGCTGGAAGGAATCAGGGCTTTACTTCCATGGAGGTATGGGGAGGGATGTGTTCTTTAAAAGGATATTTTATAACAACACAATTATCATAATTAAAAGCTACCCTGATAGTCTGATGAGCTTTTGACATATTTTTGAGTAGTGGCATTTTAGCACAAGGAGATAAACGAGACTGAACTAGTACTTGGGAATAATATTGCTGTGTGTGTATGGGGCGCGGGGGGCGGGACCTGGAGGCAACATTAAATACCATGTGCTGTCATCACCACCATTGTTATCCAGATCTTTAAGTTAACAAATTTTAGAAAATATCTCTTAACTCCTGGCTTTGCAAATGAATCCAAATTGTGTTGTGAGCTCAGCCATTGCCCATGTTCTTGAACTGGGTATGCAAAAATCTGTGTAGAGCCTACTTGTGCCTTCCAGTCCAGTAGGTCATTCAGTGACCTGAAAGATCCTGAATTGGGTCTTTTGGACATGGCCCCAGGTTTATTATATGTCTGAAGGTCATTAAGCAAAGGGTTTGGTTTGACGAGCCATCCAAAATGATAGGTGACTGCAGACAGTCCTATCGCTCTGGTTTTCCTTGGTTAAGTAGACAGGTTAAGATCCTAAGACCAGTGACCTCATACTGAAGGTGATACCTGGGGAAAGAAGGGAGGAGGCACTTGGGGAAGCAGAAATTGATTGCTGAGTACCCTGGAAGGCTGGTAGGTAGATCGGAGCAGAGGAGGCTTTCCCTAGGACTGAATGCCATGGAAGCTATGGGACCAGATGGGAGGAGGGCAGATGGTCTGGAACATACAGTGGAAAGACTGTGTCAGCAGCTTCATGGGAACCTAGACTTGCTCTGTGCCGTGCCAGGCATAGGGTGGGTGCTCAACAACTAGTGCGCTGTGTCAGCCACTGAGCACAGAAGCATGCGCTAAACACTTCTACTCTTTCGTTCATCCCACAAACACACATAAAGCTTCACTATGAGCTAAGACCTGAGAGAGAGGTGAGCAGAACAATTCCCCTTCCCTCAAGGAGCTGAGAATCTAGGGAGCGATTTGAACACATCAACACTTAAAAATCCACTTGACAAGTGCTGGGATCAAGGGAAGCTGAGAAAAAAATGAGGTAAAGGGGGACATCACACAGATGGGGTCAAGGCTGAGTGGGCTCGGCTAGGCGTCATGACGTGGAGGAGGCCAGAGTGCAAAACAGCAATCTCTGGAACGGAGAACTGGGTCTTGTCTTGGGTTGGGAAAGTCAGGACCCTTCCTGTCTGAAGGTTATTAAGCAAAGGGTTTGGTTTGACAAGCCATCCAAAATGGGAAGCTGGGAGGAGAATGAGCAAGGGTGCATCAGCACGCCCAGCTCAGAGAAGCCACTAGGATCCAGTTGAGACAGTGGTGGCTAAAAGAAGAGGATGGGCTAGGTAGAAATTAAAGAGGTAGAATTAAACTGACATGAAATAGCAGAGTCCTGGCAGACAAGAAGGCCCTTACTGGACACACAGCCATCAGGATGCTGGGGCCTGATGCCATTACAAGTGGAAAAAGGAGACTAACCCCCAACTCTGCTTTTTTTTTTTTTAAACCAAGTAACATTCTGATTATAATTTGGCTTTTCGTGTAGCTCTACTCATGGGAAAAGGTTGCTGCATGGATGGGACTGGGGGAGGGCTCTGTCCTACTCTGATTAATCAACTGGTACTAAGAGTTGCAGACACTCTAGAGTGACATATAACTATGGGTGTGGAGATACCCCTAGATTTGAGCCTGCAGGGCTGCTGACTCTAATGTGATGCAATGCCTCATTTTGGATCTCTTGGTATGTGGGTGTCTTCCAATACCGGGAGGTGGTAGTAGCAACATGTGCTCTGCCTTTAGATTGGAAACTCAGACCATGCACTGCTCAAGAACTGGTCAACAAGAGTGGAAAATGAAGAACAACCAGGAAATGGCATCTGCATCACTTGTCATATGCTATGAAAGGAATTGTGTCAGGGGCATTAAATATTCTCCTAGCTTTATTCTCTGTTGCAAAATAACCTCCATGGTAGAGCTGATTCCACTTTGACACTCACTTCCCTGGCATCAGAATGGTTTTCTGTACCAGCTTAAGCATGGTATAAAATTTCAAAGGCCTATAATAAAAGTTTTCCAAATCTGTCTCTATGGAACAGTTGGAAAATGTCTCCAATTATGAGAACCTTTTGTAAAATGTTTCAGAAACACAGAAGGACCTATTGTACCTTTTTTAAGTATGTAAAACATATTTAATACTCAAAGATGAAAAGAAGGGGAACAGGATTTAAAAAAAAAATGAATGCTTACTCCTGGGTCAGGTCCCCTTCCCCTTCTCACATAACAAATAAAAGAAGATAATTTATTTTTGAATTGTTTTTAACAAGAAAGCCTTGGAAAGATCTGAAAGGAGGAATTAGGTCCAGTTGTCAAAGCTGGAATTCTGCTGAGACCCTGTAACTCAGGGGCTTTCAAGAGGAAAGATGAGGTGAGGGTTGAGACAAGAAGGTGGTGTGTCACTGGAAGATTAGGTCTCACTTTTTTTTTTTTTTGTGGCACCAGGGATCGAACTCACGACCTTGCACTTGCCAGGCAGGTGCTTAGGCCACTGGGCTAAATCCCTGGCTTAGGTCTCACTTTCACAAGCAGGTTGTCTCCATTTTTTTGAGTATGCAAATGGTCTGTCATATGTATGATTGGCTAAAAGTCTATAGCAGGATGAGATTGGGTTACACACATTTCCTTCTCCCGAGTCAAGAAGGGAACTTAATCCACCTCACTAGAGGCAAATCCAGGAGACCCACAACCTGCCTATCAAAGTCACAGCCCAGGACTTCCTGGGGGACACCTGACTTACGCAGGTGGGAAGCTTGGTTCTTTAAGATCAGCTAGCCTTGAGCCAGTTCCTCCTTTCTGGAGAAATGAGGAAAAAGACATCCCTGGCTTGTGCCATGACCTGAGGCACATGTAACCACATTCACACTTAACCTGTAGCCCCCATGTGGAACACCTCCATCCTCAACCGGGAGCAACTATCACACATTTACAGGCTAGCATGGCTAGGGCCTATCCTAAATGCCTGTGTTTTATTCCCCCCAGCAATCCTAGAAGAGAGCTGTTACTGTTATTCTGATTTACCAGTGAGGAAACTGAGGTGCTACAGATTAGGGAGCTTGTCCACAGCCACACAGCGAGTGAGTGGTAGAACTTGGACCAGAGTCCAGTTCCATCCAAAGTTTCCCTCTTTGCCAGGTTGCAGAGATGCTCCAGACTCCCATTCTGGGGCCTACCTGCACTAGTGAGCTTGTCTGCCAGCTCTGTGCGCACAGCTTTGGTGAGGTTGAAGTAGTCGTCATCCTCATCGATTCTGTGCAAGAACAGTGGGATATGCTGGAAGACGATGGCGTGCTGGCACTTCCGTTGTCTTGCGATGCTCAGCTGCTGGTCCAGCCAACAATCCTGGGCCTGCTTCAGGGCTGGGCACTGGGAAGCATCATACCAGAATTGGGAGTTGAGCACCAGGAACAGGACACCCCCAACCCAGAAGCTGAAGTAGTCATCTCCCCATGTCTGGTGGAACTCCTCGATGGTCTCGGCTGTGGGGACATTGCCCAGGTCATGGTTGCCACTGACAACGACCAGTGGGATCTCTCTGTCAAGGTCTTTGAGCACCCGCTGCAGGTCCTCAGTCTGCTCCTTGCGCCAGGGGGTCCCTGGAAGACCAAAGGTCACATCCTGAGAGGCCTGGAGGCAATTCATGTATTTACTGACAAAGTTAAGATAGAGAATAATCTGGAAATTCACTCAACCAGACACATACAAACTACAAGAAGTATCACCTGCTGAAAACAAATCAACTAGTGAAGCAGGTACCTCTGTTTGTCCCTCTGCATTAAACTCTTCCCATCCTTCCCCAGGTCACCTTGGGATTCAGTGTCTATGTCGCCATCTGTCCCAGCTTGTTGAGTGTTGTAGTTTATATCTAGATGTCCTCCTAAAGTCTCATGTGATCATAGGGGGAACCTTTGGAACAAGTCTGGATTATCAGAAAATTTTGCAAGATGCACATGCCTATTGAGCAAGCCATTTGGTTTCTGGGACTTTGTCCAGTATGGTGCTCACAAGTCTGCAGGGCCATGCAAATGATAAGAAATAGCCATCTGTGGATCTGATCTTCAAAGCCAGATCCACACATTGCAGGGGAGTCCATGATTCACCACTGAGATAGGAGAAAAGTTGTAGCACCTATATTTTAGTGTTCATAGAAATGAAAGAAATTAAGCTTCACTAATACTTTATATCAAGATCAAATCCATACTTTACTCAATGTCTTAATCACATTGTTGTTGCTGAGACACAATACCTGATGCCTACAAATTAAAGGAGAAAAGGTTTAATTTGGCTCAGTTTGTAGAGGTTTCAGTCCATAGTTGGCATTGTGGAGGAAAAGCTATTCACCTCTTGGTAGCCAGGAATCAGAAAGCCAAGGGTGATATGACCTCCTGGGTGGTCATATCATAGTGGCCTGGCTCTTCTGACCATCTCTTAACACATAGGAATTTTAAAAAGGCTTACGGATACTCATATATGATATATTATGGATAAAACATCTCCAAAGATTCAAAGAATCTGACTCTGATTAATTATGGGAGACAGAAAAGGGAAGGAAAGAGACTATGTCTCTGTCCTCCTTCCCTCTTTCCTTTATTAGGTGCTGACTAGTTTTAAGGCACTGATAGTTACTGGAGATAAACTGAGAGTCAACTAGACACAAATTCTTTCCTCTAAACTGTGGAGCTGGATGATTTGCCAACTGAATTACAGATAGTGCCCCCACCTGTCTCTGATGTCATTAAAGTGTTACTGAGAAAAGCAAAACAGGATAAGGATATTACTTCCAGCACCATGCTACTCCTGAGGGACACACTTGGTATCAGAGAGGCAAAGATAGTGTAAGAAAAATGATGGAAAAAAGCAGGCCAATTTCCCTGGTGATGATGAAAATCTACCTGAAAAATGATGCATAAGTGATGAAAATTAAACCCAACATTCCATCATGAATTAAAAAGAAAACTGGAGTGACTGTAGTTGAGAACAATTTATTGTGTATTTCAATATAACAAGGAGGGAAGATTTTTGAATGTCCCTGACACAAAGAACTGATAATGTTTAAGGTGATGGCTATTTTGTTACCCTGGTTTGGTCATTACACATTGTACATATGAATCAATACATATAGTATACTCCATAAATAAATACAATCATTATATGCAGATAAAAAGTAAAAATAAAAAAGAAAGCAAAAAGTCCTTATGAGGCAATTACAGCTAAGAAAGATCCTAATGCGTAATTAAACAAAATCAGAGCCCCTGCAGTCATAAAACAGCATATGTGAAACAGGAACCTATAGAACTCGGGAAAGAAATGGAAGAAAAAGACAAAATTCAGAAATGACATCTGCAAAGAGATTACTGTTAGCAAGATTTCCTTTATGGTCAAGCACATGCCAAGTGCTCTGCAGATCCTAGGTGAGCTTGTGTTTTTCCTAACTGTTGGGCACCAAGTTCCTCACATCCCCAGTCAAACTCCATGGTGTGGTTTAACTCTTCTTTATCATTATTCTTTGCTTTTGGCTTATTGATATGTGTTAGTTTCTAAGAGACTTGGTTAAGTTGCCACCGTAATTGTGGATTGATCCATTTCTTCTTGCAATTCTGCAAGTTTTAATTTTATTTATTATGTATTTATTGTTACATTGAAGGATGCATAAGAGTTCAGAATTTCAATATCTCACTGAAATGTTTTTATATATATATAATGCTAATGACATAAAAAATAAAGAAGTAGAGCTATACTGATGCTACAAGAAGATCTTTAATATGTATTAAGCTAAAAATGTAAGGCATGGAGGAGTGAAATCTCATATGAATTTTTAAAAAGTTTACAGATATTCACATATTATGGATAAAACCTCTCCAAAGATTCAAAGAATCTGACTCTGGTTAATTATGGGAAATAGAAATGGGGAAGAGAGAGGCTTTTTATGTCTCTTTCCTCCTGTCCTTCTTCCTTTTCCCAAACTTACATACCATTTTTGGAAGAGAAGAAAAAAGGGAGGGAAGGAGAGAAGTAGGGAGGAGGGAAGAAAGAATGAAAAAAAGTTTTTTAAAGGAGATGCTTTTTACTCAGGATCCTAGGGATGCAAGATGGCTCAGAGGTCACTCAGGCAGTTGCACTCCAGACGCAGTTCTGGTCAGCCTCGACAGTCAGCCTCTGCCTCACGACTGGACCTGGCTAGAGCTGGGATCTAGATTTCCTGGTGCCATGATTAATGTGGCTTTTTTAGCTGAACGTGCACTATGGGCATCTGTGTAGATTTATATGATCCCCTTGGAGACTCCACTGGTCATTCTTCTATGTGAATTCTGCTAGTTCGGACCTTTAACATGAACTACCTCAAAGACACTCCAATGCTAATGTCACTATTTTTCTTGTTGGGTTTTCTAAAAGACTCCAAAGCCAACCTTATCCTTCCTTCTTTCTATTCATGGTTTGGGAATTTTCTGATAATTAGTAATAGACAGAGTTCCCACAGCACTTCCTAAGGGCAGAGCTGTTCTAGGATGTGAACTAAAGACAAATGCAGCAGCTCACTAGGGAGGGGAAACCAGCAGTGGCAGTGGGCCTAGAATGCCATGCTTTGTGCAGAGAGCTGTCTGCATTACAGAGCTGGGACACAAGCAAAGGTCCCAGCTCCAAGGTGAAAATCCTCAATTGTTCTGATTCATAGGATGAGGACTTTATAATACGCAGGTTGCAGAATATCTCCCATTTCTAATTCTGAGGATATTTACTGCTGCTCTTCACATCATAACTGAAGCAGACACAGGGAATGTCAGAGCAGGCATGAGTTAATGAGCATAAACAGAAAAGAATGAACACTCCAAAAGAAAGGTTTACTCAAGGGAAGGAGATTTTTGTTTTCAGAGTAATCTGCACCAGAGAGCTGTGAGTTACACATAGTAATGTGATATCTGTTCCTAAACCTCATAAGGATGCTATTTTGGGGAAAATCACAAATATCCTTCAATAACCTGTTAAAAACATGAAATCATCTTCCCTGAATCTCCTCAGTTGCAGATGAGCTTTTCTTGTACAGCTTTCCTGCTGTCACAAGTGCTGAGCGGGGAGCCAGTGAACCTGACTGTTGGTTCTCAGTGCTAGTTCCTTATAAGCTATGTGCCCTTGGGTAAGGTTCTCAGTTCCTTAGAGCCTTCCTCTCACCATCTGTGAAATGGGATGATAACTTACAAACCTTTGGAGCAGGTCTAAGGATTCATATCAAGATAATGATGGCCAGAGTCTGGTATAATAAACAAGTCTGCAAAAATGTTAGCTATCTTCCCCCAGCCCCTCAACCAAATATATAATGAATTCTTCCTTTTTATCATTATAAAAATGACTTGCTGGGTATGCATAAAAATCAATAAATCATTTCAGAAGGAATGGAAGCATTCACCAGAGATGTAAATAATTTTCAGTTAAGAATTTAGAAGTAGCAGAGTAAATTCTAGATTACATTAAGTCAACTTTAGTGAAAATATCTGCAGTATGTTTAATAAGCTTTCATTTGTGTGTATCAGAATCTCTGGTGTCAGAATATCAATAACATCTTACCATTAACATAGCTCACAGCACATCCTCCTAAGGCATGGCACTGTAGCCATGTATGAGAACTGGAAGCCTAGTGCTGGCTTCCACAGTACCTAATACAGGCACCACAGACAGGAAAGATAGAAAACCTGGACCAGGCTGTGAGTTTCCTATGGCTCAAGCAGTTTCTGCCCTTCACAGGAAGGATGAACACAAGAAAGGAAAGGGAGGGAGGCAGGGAAGAAGGAAAAAGAGCGAAAGACTGCAATGCAGAAATGGCTTAGCAGAGGGAAAGAGAAAGATTGTTTGGAGAGGGAATTCAAGACAAATGAGAGGCATTTTCCAAGAAGTGGGTACTGAGCAAACAGGGACCTTAATGTAAACACATACCTGTCTTGGCTGGGACAATGCCCGGGTAGGACTAGGAGAAGTACAGAAAGCTATGAAATGTTTAAACATTTAAAAACATTTTTGAAAAAGTGCATTGAGAATAATCATAATTATCAAATATTTATTGAACATGATGTCAGTACCCATTAAGGCAGAGATTATTATCTTGGGTGAATCTCAAAAAGTCTTAAAATACATTGCCTAATACATTCTCTAGGCAAGAGAGGAAGAAGAATAAATATTCTCAGCCTATATGAACAACACCCTAAGAAATAACACCATACTTAATGGTAAAAGACTGATTGCTTTCTCCCTAAGATTGGGAAACAGGCAAAGAGGTCTGTTCTCTGAACTGTTCCTGAACATTGCAGCAGAACTCCTAGTCTGTGTGACACTCTCTCTCTCTCTCTCTCTCTCTCTCTCTCTCTCTCTCTCTCTCTCACACACACACACACACACTGGAAGGGAGAAATAAACCTGATTGTTCTCAGAAGACATGACCTTCTCCACAGGCGATCCCAATCTCCAAAAAACAAACAGGCTTCTGTCAATCCCTAGTGAGGGAGGTGGCTAGGATGCCAGATTAAATTATAAAAATCAACTGTATTTCTGTATCTTAGCAATGAAGAACTAGAATCTAATGAGAGGATCTTAGAAACAGGAGGCTAACGATTACTGAAACCTTTGCTGCACTGGTTACAGGAAGCAAGGAAGAACTCAAAAATAGTTCTTATGCATCTGAGCAACTGGGGGGTGGGTCACGTCATTTAAATGACAAGGAAAAAATGCAGAGAGAAATAGGCTAGAGGTAGAGTCAAGAGCTCTTTTTCAATGTAAAAGTCGATGTATTGACACAGGGAGCAAAAGAGAAAGGAGATAAACTGAACCTCATGAGAATTTAAGTTTTGGGCATCAAAAATCCTGACAACAGAGAAAAAAGACAACCACAGAATGAAAGAAAATATTTGGAAATCATGTCTGATAAAAGGGTTATCAGGATACAGAGACTGTCAGAGAATTTCCAAAGCTCAACCAGCCCCCACCCCCAGTTCCAAAGTGAGCAAAACACTAAAAGGACATTTCTCCAGAAAAGAAATACAGTGCCAACAAGTACATGAAAGGATGCTCTATATCACCATGTTTTAGGAAAATGCAAATCAAAACCACAATGAGATACTACCTCATACCACGAAGATGGCAACTATCAAATACAGAAAATAACAGGTGTTGGTGAGGACATGGAAAACCTGGAAATCTTGGGCACTGTTGGTGGGAATGGAACATGGTGCTGGTACTGCAAAGCAAAGATGTTTCCTCACAAAATTAAAAATAAAACTGCATATAATCCAGCAATTAATTCCCTTACTGGTTATATGCATGAAAGAAGTGAAAGTAGGGTCTGTTAACACCTATGCTTAAGCAGCAATGTGCACAAATAGCTAAATGGGTAAGCAACTCAATCATCCATTGACTCTTGCATGAACAAACCATAGTGTATGTGTGTGAATGTGTGTGTGCACGTGCATACACAATAGAATATTATTCAGCCTTAAAAAGGGAATTTTGACACATGTTACAACACGAATGAACATTTAGGACATTATGCTAAGTGAATTAAGACCGTCACAAAAAAGAAAAAGCATTGTGTGATTTCACTTATATGCTGCATGGAGTGGTCAGATTCATAGAGGCAAAAAGGAGAATGGGTGTTTCCACTGGCTACAGAGATGAAGAATACAGATTTAATTATTAAATGAGCATGGAGTTTTGGTTTTACAAGATAAAGAGTTATAGAGATAAACGTGGGCAAGAGTTGTACAGCAATATGAATAAATATACCACCACTTGACTGTATACTTAAAACTAGTAGAAGCTTTGTGTGTTTTATCATTACAAAAGAAAAAAGAAATTGCCAAAAAGCAAAACAAAACAAAGCAAGATATCTTTAACCCTTGTGGGTTGGGATACTGAGAGGCAGCTGGATACAGGAAGGCTGAAGGCCTACTCACCATCAGCTCCCAGGTGCTGACGGCCCCATGGTGGGGCTCCTGGGGCTGCTATTTCAGGGGAAGCAGGGGGGCCCTGGGTTCACAGGACCTAATCTGTGATGAGGGGCATTCTATGTTCATATTATCCTCTGAGCTTCGATTTTCTGGTCCCTAACATGAAGACTGTGACACCTCCTTTATGGAAATTGCTGTAAGTTAAACGAGATCATGTATTTAAGTGCTCAGTATGTAGGGTGTACACAACTTTGTTCCTCCTCTCCCTAGCCCTCCCCTCGACAGTGACAAGTCAGACAAGAAAGGAGGCCAGCTTTGGATACCTGAGATCTCCCAGTGTTTCCTTTTCCTCAGGAGCTGGCTCCAGTTCTGCAGCCCCCTGAGCTGTGCAGTTAAGAACCACACGCATGCACAGGCTGACGTCCTAGCACAAGGAGAACATCAGTGCATGTTCGCCAGGCAATCTGACTGCTGTGGTGCTTGGAGACCACAACTATCCTGTAGACAGATGGATAAATTGATGAGACAGACCAAGACCCTTGTACTGAGGGTGCCAGACAATAATTTCCAGGGCAAGCTGCAAGAGGTCCCTGGAAATGGAGCTAGTGGTGTCCACTCATGAGCTGGAAACAGAACAGCTAGGGCATCACCTATATGATTCAGACTGTCATTAAAACTCCTTTCAGAGACAATTAGGAAATATCAAATCAGATGTGAGGAATTTCATTATATCCAGTGACCCAATTCCCCAGTTTCACTGATAAGACTTTATCCTACAGAAATATACACAAGATCGCAAAATACGACTACTCATTGCAGTACTGGTTGAGAAGATAAAACCCAAACTGGCTTAAATATTCATTAATAGGGAATTGGTGGTGTGTCCATACTATGGAACAGAAAACATGCAATTTAAGAATGGAATAGAGCTATATCTAGTGACAATGAGTATACAGATAACCTCTACAGTGAAAGTTTTGGGGGACTTACAGCATATCTGTGTGTGTGTGTGTGTGTGTGTGTGTGTAGGGAGTAAATGAAAATAGAAAGTTGTAGAAACTAGTATTTATGACATAATTTTGTTGAAAATAAATCAATGAAACAGTCTATTGAGGGATGGAATATGGCAAAACTGTTGATAGCAGGTCAAAGGACAGAAAACACTTCAGTTTCTTTTAAAGTTTGCATGTTTCATGAGAAAAACTTATTTTTATAATCTGAAAAGTAAGATGTCTAAAAAAAACTCCACAGATGTATTAAAGATAGCTCTTGTTAGGTAAGCAAGTATAAATGTATTTTAAATTTGGAGCAAATGTAAAACAAATGCCAAGGCTGATGCATAAGTTCAATTTTTTACTCTCAGAAAAGAAAGGAAATGAAGAAGAGAACTTAGCTGAATGGCACTCTAAAAAATTCTCTTAAAAAATTCACAATACGTAAATTCAATTAAAAAATATTTAACAAGATTGTGTTCAGGACAAACTGTGTCTTTCTTTCTAAACAATTGCATTTATATAAATAGAATTCTGCTCTAGAGCAGTTAACTTCAGAAGTCAACATCCAGAGTCTGGGGGTGGAGCTCAGTGATAAAGCACTTGTCTACCTGGGTTCAATCCTCAGAATACAGACAGACAGACAGACAGACACATACACACACAAACACACAGAAATCAAGCCAGTCAGTCAACAAATGTAGGAAGCCTGAGAAAGCAACATTAAGTCTCTACTATTACTGGAAGATCTGAATAAAATCTATCATTAAGAAGAATGTGTTTGTCTTGGTTTTGTGTATCCAGTTTATACCCAGTCTTATTAAATGTGAAGTGGTTTTTAGCTTTTTTAAAATTATTATTATTATTCTTCCCCTAAGGAACCTAAAAATTACACAGCTGTTTTTATAACAGCTTTCAAAGTGTGCCATTCAATGGTATTTAGAAGACTCACAGTTATGGATCATTACCAAAATCAGTCACAGAGTATTTTTAACACCCCCAAAAGAAACCCTTACCCATTAGCACCATTTCCCACTTCCTCCAACTCCTGTCACCCTAATTCTAGGTGACCATTAATCTTATTTTCTATAGACTTCCCATTCTGGATATTCCACAGAAATAAGATCATGTAATACGTGGTCTTTTGTGACTGATTTTTCCCCTTGCACCATATTTTCACAGGTCATCTATATTGTAATCCACCTCAGTGGTTCATTCCTTTATTGCTGGCTAATATTCTATTGTAAGGATGGGCCATGTTTTATCAGCTCATTAGTTGTTCTTTTTGGCTTGTAGGAATAATGGTGTTATGAATATCCATGTACACATTTTCTGTGAAGGTGTGTTTCTCTTGGGGATATATCCAGGATATATACTAGGGTCTGGGTCATACTGCAACTATATACTTACTTGTTTAAGGAACTCACAGATGGTCTTCCAAAGTACCACTTTAAATTCTTAACAGTACCCATGAGGGCCCCAACCCTCCACATCCTCATCAGTAGCTTTATTTTTCATCTTTTTTTATTACAGACATCGTAGTGGATGTGAAGTGGTATCTCATTGTGATTTTCATTTGCATTTATCTAATGGCAAATAATGCTGAGCATCTCTTCATGTGCTTGTTAGCAACCTATAAATGTTCTTTAGAGAAATACCTACTCAGATCCTTTGCCCATTTTTAAATTGGGTTATTTGCCTTTTCATTACTGAGTAGTAAGAATTCTTTATGTATTAGGGATACCAAATCAGATATAGGATTTGCAAGTTATTTTCTCCCATTCTTTGCACTTTTTTGAATGTGTTCTTTGACGCACAAAAGCCTTCAAATTCCAGGTTGAAGTCCAATCTGTTATTTTTTCTTTTGTTACTTGTGCTTTTAGTGTTATATCTAACAAGTACTACCTAACACAAGGCCCCGAATATTTATGCCTATATTGTCTTCTAAAAGTTTTATAGTTTTCAGTTCTTAGTTGGTCTTTAAAACTTTGAGTTAATTTTTATATACAATGTGAGATAAGAGTCCTATTTACTCTTTCATGTAGGTATCACAGAAAAGACTATCCTTATTGCATTGTTTTGGCACCTTTGTAAAAGATCAATTGCTCTTAAATGTGAGAGCTTATTTCTGAACTCTCAATTCTATTCCACTGATTTCTGTCTATCTTTATGCCAGTAACATACTGTTTCATTGCTGAAGCTTTCTAGTAAACTTGAATTTAGGAATTATGCATTGCCCAACTTTGTTCTTCCCTTTCATGGTTGTTCTGGCTCTTCTGTATCCTCCGAATTTCTATATAAATGATAGGATCATCTTGTGATAACAGTAGACTCAAGGTGAGCTCACATCAAGGTCTACCATTGCAAAAGCTCAGTTTTTAGGGAAGGCGAGTTACCTTCCAGAATCAACTATCAGAAGGCTACTGAACCCTGCTATATAAAATTATTATAGTCCTGAGGTTCACAAGGAAAAATCACTCCTCATGGAGGAAAGCAATGAAGGCTCTGAGACATTAGGGGCATTTATGCCAGAGCAGAATATCAAGGGAATCTGTTCACTTGTCTCCATCCCTTGGCAGGATATTCCTTTAGATTTGCATCACCTCTTGTCTGGTCTTCTGCAACAGCTTCATCACCTGCCTCCCTGCTTCCACTCTTGCACACCCATCCTCCCAAAATGATCGTTCACCCTGAAGTCACTGTGTAATTAATTTCTAAACTTCTAACCTGACTGGAAAGAGCAATAAGACGAGTGTTGGATCCATCACCCTCTATGCCAACTTGGAACACAACCAAACGTGGCATGAGAGAAAAAAACATTTCTATTTTGTTTAAGCATTGATGACTTGTGTTTCTGTCACTATTGTGGCATGCTGACTAGCAAGGCTGGCCCATACCCAGAGGCCGGAGCTGATGTGCACTTGTGAAAATAATGTCCTGACCACCTGGTGCACAGGCACTGTTTTTCAGGATCCATACTGCTGGATGGTGGGGACAGCAGGCCAGAGGGGTAGTGAGGATGTGAGAGTCAGATTGGGAGAACCATGTCTTCCTGAAGATGCACTGGCCAAGGGTAGCAGGATACTTTAGGGGGAAGAGAGCACAGGGAGAGGGGATAGCAAAGAGACGATTTATGGTTTTTACCCAAAAGGTAATAAAGTTTGGAACTGGGATATGATATCAGGAATGGGAAAAAAAGAGATCATCTAAATATGTGCAGGCTTTATTTTGCTTGAAGGAGAAAATTTGGAGGACTAAAATATGTAAATGGAATAGTCATTATTTGAATTTGTGATTACTGGTCAGGGTTTTCCATAAACTATCACCCGTAAAGTGATCATCTCCCTGTATCTGTCTTCTATAAAGCTAACCTTGGTGCAGCTGTAAGGTATGTACACACATAATGAGAATATTCAACCAAAGAACAGAATGTGACCAGGCACTCAGTACATGTGAATATCACTCAAAGCTGACAACGATGCAGCACCCAGGAACCAAGAGGTTCCAGAGCAGTTAGTTACATGCAGACTCACCTCGGGTCCTGAACAGTCTCTGCAGCAGAAGGAACAAGCACAATTCATTTCTGTTTAGAGCCTCTGGGGCATCAGATGCCTAAAACAGCCTTATTGGAAGGAGTATCCTTGTTTCACGTCAAGATTCCATCACATCGTCTGAACTGTAGCACTAGTGGCTGTGCCTGCAAATCTTCACCTCATTTGAGATTTTAGGGTTTTGTTTGTTTTGATTTGAGATGGGGTTTTGCTACATTGCCCAGGAGTCTGGAATTTATAAGCTGGAATGATCCTTCTTGTTTCAATTTCTCAGATAGCTGGGATTACAGGTACATGTCACTGCATCCAGCTTGCCATTTACAATTTTAAATATACAATGTAATGAAAAAAGTCAATAGGAGTTTCACTGTAAACTTTTAGGATAGCCAGTGATTCTCCAAAGCCAGAGGCAAAATCTATTTTTTTGTTGTTGTTGTTACCGAGAATCAAAATCAGGACCTTGCACTTGCCAGGCATGTGTTTGTGCTGCTGAGCTATATCCCCAGCCCCAGAGGCAAAAATCTAAATAGCCCTAGTCATTCTAGGGCTAGAAAACCTAAAATTACTTGAATTCAGTTAAGCATTTATTTAACACATACCTGATGTCCCACTGTGTGCTAGGTCATGGCCCCACCAATATCAGTAAGATACTACTTTGGCTTTCAAGGAGCTCAAGGTGTAGAGAGACCCTGACATAGAAAAGATGACGGGATGCCAATCCTGAGTAATGGAGCTAATGGGTTTCGTGTGTAAAGAGAAGAACAGATAAGGGTGGAAAGGTAAGAGACTAGGGTGCCTTTTGGGAAGTGGGACAGAAAGGAGTACGCAACCCAGAATCTTGAGAAGAGCTGAGGTTTCTAGAGTGCCACTGTGCACTAGGCGCTGAGCTGTGAGGTACACGTCAATTGTCTCACTGGATTCTACAAGAACCTTGAGGGGAAAGAGTTAATGCTACAAATGAGGAATCTGAGGCACAGCCTGAGAGACTCATTCAAGGTCACAGAGCTCAGAAGTGGGATAGCTAGATTTTAACCCAGGTAAAATTAGCAGATCGACTAGGGATACCTAGTTAAATTTGAAGAATGGATCATGTTTTAGTATAAAAATATTTTATGCAGCATTTGTGTTCCTGTGTTTTTATTTATCAGGTCTGTCAACCCTAAAGACAGATGCCATTTGAGTTAACCTAGTCTCACTCTGGAGTTAGTATTTATTCTCAGCAATGAATGAATGGTACTGTCTCCTCCTGTTTATATCAATGGCACATGCAAGATGAACACAGTTGGTGGTGGTGGTGGTGGGGCTCCATTTAGCTCCATGAGTTTCTATATTGAGATTCAAGATTATGATTTCAGGCTCAATTTCTTAAATAGTCAACTATTTCCTTATGTGTTGTTGAGGGGAGAGGAAAGCACTCTATTCTCATAGAGTAGGCTGTGATATAAATGGTTTCCATTATACACATTGGAAAATACATATTCACTCTGACCCAGTGTTATGGTTGATACATTGTGTCAACTTGAGCAGTTTAGAAATCTAACTGAGAGACTCAGCAGGGAATCAGTGTTCTTACTTTGTAAATATCTTCATCCTGTGCAAAGGAGGGCAAGGAGATTTTATGAGTGCTACACCCACCCTGGAGGGGAGGGTGGGCTGTGTACAATATAAGGGAGGAGAAGAGGAGGTTTGTTTCCCCCTTTTTGCTCTGGCTGCTGCCTTGAAGTGTTGCCCCAGTGCCATGCCACCCTGCCTTGGAGCCAGCTGATTATGGACTGAAATCTCCTAACAGTGAGCTAAATAAACCTTTCTTTCCTTCATGTTGGGCATCAGGTATATTGTCTCACCAAGGAGAGAAAAGTAACCAAGGCACCCAGCATGTTAACATCTGGGAGTTTCCCCCAACAATATGTGCAAAAACAAGAAACAAATAAGATTTTTTAAAAAATACATTGCACCTGTTTGTAAAAGCATATCTGTGCTGGGCAAAAGATGAAGAGAGTGAGGTATGGGATTTAAGGAAGTCCTCACTTCCAGGTGCTAATTCTACATCTGCAAGATCATGAAAGCAAAAACCTCCTTAAATCCTACAGCCTGGGTATCTTACTCATTTTACCCTGACTTCAGCCTTGGGTCACATCGATACAACATGCCCACTTGGGCACAAACAGGAATGTGGCAAAATAAATCACACTCTGTCCATATGGTGGACTGTTATGCAGCCATAAAAAGATGGAGGTAAGTTATCTATCCATAGATGTCTAACCTTTTGGTTTGTCTGGGGAACACTGAGTGCAAAAGAGTTGTCTAGCACTCAAGCATCACATAATTGAGTCATGAAAACAATCAATAAAAGTCACATAGTAATGTTAAAAGTGTACTATTTTTGTAGGGGTTTATTACCTGCTGTCCAAGGCCACATACAGCTTTCACACTGCAAGCTGGACAAGCTGGGAAAGAAGTAAGATCAACACAGCAAACATAATTTGCTCTCACATACACACATGACCATTAGTCCTGATGTGTCAGCTTTCTAATAATATCAGCATAGCAGATTAGTAGAGCATGCTCCTGGGTATGTTTGGGTAAGTCATGGAGGGTCATGGGGTCTATGTCTGGTCCCTGGCCCCTTCCACTATGGCAGTGTTTCCCTGATCTGCTTCCTGGTCTTCATGAACTAAGTAGTTTTGCTCTACCACACCATTCTGCCATGAGGTTCCTGCCTTGGAGTCAGCCAATCATGGACTGAACCCCCTAAAACCATGATCTAAAGTAAACCTTTCCTCCTTTGGATTGTGGGTGTTGGTACTGTGTCTTAGTGATGGGACAGCTGACTAAAACAGCATGACTTAAGTTAAGTGTTTCCTCTTTTGGATTGCGGGTGTTGGTACTGTGTCTCAATGATGGGAGAGCTGACTAATAAAACATAACAGAACTATACACACATGGATATAAGGTCTCTGGAAGGATGTCTTAAAAACTGGTACTCTGTGCTGTCTCTAGAGAAGCAAATTGAGTTGGGAGAGATTTTTACACATTCTTTTGTACCTTTTGAATTTTGTTCCACACATCTAGATTCTCCATTAAAAACATAAATAAAATTATGAAAATAAAAGGAGAAAAACATGCAAATAATCTTAGCAAAGTGTCTAAAAGACACATGAGAAATTGGTAAGTTATCTTCAAGAATGAAACTGATATCTAGGGCGCAGGAAAGACTGACTTACACTGCCTACCTGTATGTGGGATTTGATACATTTCTCCCATATGCACATATGACCTTAAAAAGTAAACAAATACATAACTGCATGTGTATACTAATTCCACATACATTCTACAACATGCACACAAATGTGAATGCTTTTTATCAGACCACCATGGGAACTAAGCAAAAATAACCTCTCAGCTCCCTGGATAAGAGAGAGTGTGGAGGGCTTTGCACACAGCTCATCATCTTCATGGAATGTGCTCTTGCTTTGTGAGCAGGTGGTCTTGCTTTTCCTCCCCAGGGGATGTTATGCATGGAGAACGATCAGAATAGTGAGGAATCATGATTTTCTCCTTTATGGCTTTGTCCACTGTGGAGAAAGAAGCCTTTGTCCTAAAAATAAGGGCCTTTCTTGTTTTCTATACCTATGATATGCACATAGGCATCTGACTTTATAAAGGTAAGAAAAATTTTGTTTACAGCTCAACACAATTAATGTTGTTATTAGGACAAAAGTCCCACAACCAGTACATTTGTCCCACAGTTAAAATCTTCTGGGCATGGCAGATGACTGAACACATCACAGTGGGCCAGCAAGGCTGTTCACGGAGCACTGCCCTAATACTTCAGAAGCAGTAGTAAAACCCTGGATGGGTGAGATGAACTCTTGGTTATGATGCCTGCTTTAGGATTTTAATGCACTACAATTTACTGTTTATTGAGAACCCAGGTGGGTTACTACATTTCCAAGAACACAGGTGTTTACATTACATTATTACATTTTTTCCCCCGCATTTGAGCTACATCTACTGAAGAGTCAATCACCACTATTTTTCACTTAAAATGTATCTCAACCAGAAATATAAGCAGATACCACGAAATGTAGTGCTTACCTGCCTCGTGCAAAACATCACAATAATACACATCTTGTCTTCCTCTTTGGAAGTAAAGGAGGAAGTTGCTGCAAACTTCTGTGGAATATAAGCCTCTTACAGAAAAGACAGAACAAGAAGCAGCAAACCTCTATGTTTTCCTCCCCTTTTAACCAGTTCTGGCCAGCAACACACAGAAGGGGCAAAATTCCAGCAGCAAACCACTGTTAAAAATAATCATTCATCTCTGAGACCTTCTAAATATTTTCTCTTCCCAACAAACATTGTGAAAATGGCCATTCTCCCAAAATTATTATACAGATTTAATGCAATTCCCATCCAAATACCATTAGCATACCTCACAGATCTAGAGAAATCATTCTTAAAATTCATCTGGAACCACAAAAGACCTAGAATAGCAAAGGCGCTTCTGGGCAGCAAGGGCAGGACAGGAGGCATCACAATCCCAGACTTGAAAGTATACTACAAAGCTACTGTAATCAAATCCCCATGGTACTGGAATCAAAACAGACCTGAGGATCAATGGAATAGATTAGAAGATACAACCCCAACTACAAACACACTCAGCCACCTTATCTTTGACAAAGGGGCCAAACATGTTCACTGGAAGAAAGACAGCCTCTTTAATGAATGGTGCTGGAAAAACTGGCTTTCCATATGCTGAAAACTAAAA
Source organism: Cuniculus paca (assembly GCA_004365215.1). Taxonomy (NCBI): domain Eukaryota; kingdom Metazoa; phylum Chordata; class Mammalia; order Rodentia; family Cuniculidae; genus Cuniculus; species Cuniculus paca. The sequence goes on along the minus strand of RJWT010010955.1, from coordinate 159 downwards.
CTAGACCCAAGCCTATCACCATGCACTAAACTAAAGTCAAAGTGGATCAAAGATCTAAATATTGAAACAGAAACACTAAATCTGCTGGAAAACAAAGTGGGTAGAAATCTTGAAGACATAGGGGTAGGTGGAGAATTCATGAACAAAAGTCAAACTGCA
>RJWT010010954.1:0-15819 GCA_004365215.1 Cuniculus paca | reverse complement strand
ATGAAATATGTGAAATCTTATCATTATCAGTGGTATCACTGATAATGATAAGAGCAACTACTTTTCCGTGCATCAGATTATATTCCATGCACAGTTCTATGGAAATATATTTACTCATTTAATTCTTATAACAAACCTATGAGTTAGAGACTATGATAACTCTCATTTTTAGTGATGAGAAAACAGAAGTTAAGTATCTAGTATAAGGTCACACAGACTACATGTTCTCATTTTTACATCTCCATATGATGTGTTGTTACTTTACATGTTAACAGATAAATACAAAGAACAGAAATATAGAAGAATGGTGACATAGCACCTTACATGTTTTAAAATTTAATATCAAAGCTGGGAAACGTTTGGGGCTCTGATGAGGTCCTATCTAAGAGTGTCTATTTCCAAAGAGGTATTCTTTTGTTTCTTCTCATGACACAGTGATATTAATATCTGAAATCTCTTTTTTATGTTATTCTTTCAGTTTTCTGCTTCCCAAATCATGTGTTTATGTGAAATATGAATACCTAATCAATGTCAGAAATCTTTGTTTTAACATTTTATTTTTTAAAAATTTTAAGTGAATAAAACCAACCAAACAAACTGACAAACAAAAACAAAATAAAGCCAATCAAACCAAAGCAGTGTAAGTGATACAGAACTTCAAAACAAGATAATAGGAAATCAACAATGGCTGCCATAGTGCCTCTTGTTATCTTCAAAATAGCTGTCCATACCATCAGACATAGTAAAATCAAATAAAACAGAACAGAAAAGAAAGCAATCAAAGCAAAACAGTGAAAGTGATACAGGATTCAGAAATCTTGATTATGTCTTCTCAATGGATGTTTTTGACCTGCTTCTAACACAGGTCAAACTATTCAAGCTTTCTCTCACTCCTGCTTTGCCAGTGGATGAATATTTTCTAGTCTACCCTTGGAACTGAAATTGGACTCTTTAAGGATGCTCATTTTATTTGAGGGTCTCCATTACAATATCTCCCTTGCTCTGGCCTAAGGCCTCACTCACCACTGCCTGACCATGACTGGAGAAATCAAAACCTGTGACTATGGAAGTTAATAACTCTTTCCCTTGCAGAAGCCAAAGAAAGTATCAGTCTTTGTATTACCCAGATTTGTCAGATCATTCCTTCCTTTTGGGCCCCAGGGATTTCTCTTTCATCAGACATAACCTTAGCATACAAATGGATTTTGATTGCACTTAATTCGGCTCACTTAGCGTGTTAGTCACTTTCCTTATCACTGGGACAAAACACTCAGCACCCACATCTGAAAGGAGAGGTCAACTTTAGCTTATATCTTAGAAGTTTCATTCCTTGCATGGTTGACTGGCTCCAGGAAGAGGCTGCATGGTGTCTGCTTACCTTATGGTAGCTACGAAGAAAAGAGAGAGTGAGAGTAACAGGAAAAAATTACACCTTTCAGGGCATGGCCCTAGTGGTCTCTCTCTTCTCCTAATAGTAAGTCAACTATGAGATTCCATAATCCAGTCACTTTCCAAATACTTGAGGCTTTGGGGACCATTTTATATCTAAAGTATAATCTTTAGTTTTCCACATAATCAACTTTGTCATACTGCCAGAAATAGACTTGGCATGATTGTGAAAATTGCACAAAGATGTCAGTATAAAAATATAAAAGAGAAGATTTTAACAGTAGCATAAAAATTAAAATAGTTTTCTACTTTAAAATTCTTGTTACTGGCAAGTAATTTTGAAGATACCCTTTGTTTTCTATTTCAGATAATATACATGATGTTCCTGTTATTATGAATTCCAGTTTCTTTGAAAATGTTTCCTTACATTGCTGTTTTATTAGATAATAAACCATTCAATTAATATGATAATAATCATCTTACATCTAAGCAAAGAAAATTTATCTTGGGATAATTACTGAGACCATGATTTCGTTGAATCTTTCAAAAACATGTTTTCTCAGTTGTCTGAGACACATTATTTATTGGTCCTGGTTTTGTTAAAATCTAGACCTAGGCCAAATCAGATTTATTAAAAAAAGAAGTGTTTGGAACTATTGCTTGTATAAAGATAGGCAGAGGATAGCTGCTAGAGAGAATCAGTTAGAATGAGAAAGCATTGTTTACTTCATAAAATTATTGCTGATGCCAACCTTTTTCCTTCCATCATGAAATTCAATAAAACAAGCTAACAAAAGGGGGCAGCACCAGCTCATAACTTTTCTTAACATCACTCACTAAGATACACTCATTTCTTAGCCCAATTTTATTTCTAATATACAGATAAAATGAACAGATATTTTGAGTTAGAACATTACTACCTACTCTACATTCTAATGTACAATTAAAAGAATGAGAAAGCTTAGGTCATGTGTCTAAAATAAACGATGCAGTAGTAGTAGAAATAGATCAACAATTACAAATCTCCCTTTTTTTGTCTGCTATTCTTGCAACCACTACAAAAATTTAAGAGTTAAGTCATTTTAAAATAATATCTCTTATAATAATTAAATTTTAATTCATAAAAACATTGTAAAGCATTTCTTTCAAAATTTTCTGTTATAAATAATTTTAACCATAAGCTGCATTTTAATAATCCAGACTAATCTTACAGAAGTCTTCTAAATATGGACAAAGATTAAATTACCATTGCCAAATCAAAAGGATTTAAAGTATCTATGGCATGAAGAATAGACGTTTCTTTTATTTATTCATCCATTTACACACTGATATCTTTCCTTTCATAGGCACCATTCATACCTGAGTTGAATTACTTTTATTAAATATTTTTAGATTTTTTTTTTGTGAAAAGACAGTCACTGTTTGATAGATTCGCCTTTAAGTAAATTTAACTGTTGATCAGATAAGAAATATTAGGCAATCTCTGGCAGACTCAGTCAAGGTTATGACTTTGACTAGGGGACAAGGAAATCCAGCTCTGTCCAGATGTGACCTGGACTGTTGGTTGGTTGGCCTGACAGAATACATGATTGGGATGTGAGAATATTTCACACAGGGTTCTGGCAGTTTAAGTCAGTTATGAAAATTATTCTGGGTCTACTTCTGTGTTGTATTTCTCCTTTAGTTTATTTTCATTTTCCATAACATTTCTATTTTTCTGTTTATCTATCTATCTATCTATCTATCTATCTATCTATCTATCTTCTTTTGGAAAATATGTGTGTTTCTGTCCACATGAAATTTGTTCTTTTTGTTTCATATATGGCTATTAGCCCTGAACAAACAAATCAGAATGAGATGGTGCCATTTCTTTCACTGATGGCTTTGTGCTTTCAATAGTAAAACATGTTCATATTGTTTCCCTATGCAGAAAGCATTTTCTACTATCACTGTCTTTGGTTGATAGAGAGATAGGCACAGGAGTAAAAACAGACATTGCATTCATTATAATAAAGCTCTGTAGAGTTATGCTCTCTGGCAACTACTGGGTTATAGAAGAGCACAGAATCTGCACCACTCTCACTGTGCCAAGCAGGACTGGAGGAGCATCACTCTCTTAATGGACTTCTGTGCTCTAAATTTCCCTTGAGGAGCTAGGGATATTGAGGAGCTGGGGATATGAGTGCCTCTCTAGAGAAACTAGATTGAACCACTCAAAGTCAGACTCCTTTTAAGCTCTCTACTCCAATTATTTCTCCTTGTTCTTTCAGGCAAGTAAAGGAGGGAAAAGAAATGGGTCAGGAGTTCTCTAATGCCATTATATCCACATGGCACCATCAGGAGTAGAATGTAATTGTGGTAGCTTTGCTCGCCCCTTTAAATCTTCCCTCCCTTTTTGCACAATATAACCTCTCACTTTGCAGGTTCTACATGAAACCTGAAATAAAGAAAATATTTCCAACCTTTCCATGTATCTAGATGCAGAAATAAGGCAAAGTCATGGTCCACTAGAAGTGAACTGCATTAGTTCTTTAGAGAGTAATTGGAAAAAACTTCCATTGACTGTTTCCTTTGTATTATTGGATCTAATGTGAGAAGAACCGTTTCCTGGGCCCTGAAATTGTTTGAGGGATGAAACCAATGAGTAGTAAAGCAGGAAAATAGAAAAAGTCTAGGTTACGGAGAACTTAGATTTACCAGAGTTACATATAGTTGGCATAGGTAGGACTTCTAGGACTTCTTAGAACTAATAGGGCTACATCAAGCTGTCATGTATTTCCAGGACTTTTAAAAAAGCTAATAGTGCTACATAGAGCTAGAAATGAAAGATTTTCATGTAAGAAAGAAAAGTTCTTTGAGTCTTTTTTGAGTTATTTTCTACCATATTGATTTTTAAAATATATAATTCTTAGATAAATCATTGTTTATAAACTAGTTCTAACCATTGACAAATTATCTAATATATTTAAATTACACTATCTAATAACGTTTTAAAATTTTTCTTTCTAGGACATATCCTTGTGTAAGTATAAGCAAATTGGGTTATTTTCAAACAGATTTCTATAATTTGACATAACTAGACTACGAAAACAGTATCTTTCATAACTAGACTATAAAAAGAATATCTTTCATACTGGTAGTTCTGAACCTCCCTTTCACCTATTCTCCCAATTCTCAAAGGGTCCTATTCTTCTATCATTTTCTAAAAATGTAAGAAAATTTTCCAAGCACTGTGATAAAAACTAAAAATGAATAGATGTTTAGTGATTTTCTTTCTAATTGATTCATAAAACAATAATAAAGATGCCACAATTTAAAATTTATTTATGTGAGTCCAATAGGATTTTCAGTCTCTCATATTTTCTCAGTAAAATATAATTATTCCTGCTATATAACACATTGTCACAGCAGAAATTCAAATTCCTGTGGAAATCTAGTACATGACATAAATAAGATAGGCTTGCCAGGGAGTGTCATGGACTGGAGAGCACAAATAATAGCTAAAGAAAATAGCTGATATTTAGCTCAGTAGATTGTACTATTAAAGCATAAAATTTATAGAAATAGATTGGTAGAGTCCAAGTCAGGTAAACTTATGCTGTGACAACAACCCCAAAGTCTTAGTGGTCTATAAGAACAAAGATTTGTTATATGCTTATACTATAGTGCAATAAATGACATTGGGTCACCACTGTTTTATTTCAGTCACTCAAGGACCTAGGCTGGCAAAGACACATCTTGACTTATGCAAATGTAGATGTTCAGGCATGGGAAAGTAGATGTACAAACTCATAGCAACTCTTAAATCCTGCTGAGGAGTTATATGCCTCACTTGTGGTCATAATTCACTGACCAAAGAAAGTCATATGAATTTGCTTTAAATTGACACATAAAACTAACCACCACATTATATTAAGTGAAGGAATCCAGAGTCAAAAGAATGTACACTGGATGGTTTCATTTTATGAAGTTCACTTTAGACAAAAATAATTTCAGGATAGTCAGCACAGTGGTTAACTCTTCACTCTAGTGACTTGGATAAGACAAAGTTTTCTGGATTGATTATAGTATTCTGTATTCATCTAGTGGACACATAAGTGGCTATATAACATTGAAAAAAGGTTCTATCTGCTTATTTAAATCTGTACAACTCACAGTAAGCTGTATCTCAAATTAAAATGTTTTTCAGTTGGTTGATACAAAAAGTGGTGCCAGTGAGAGATTTCAACTTTCATCCCACCCCAAAAACAACAATTAGACTGCTATCCATTAGCAAAAATAGCTCTGTGAGAGCTCAACATGCTATGTGAGAAGCTGTAACAACACAATTGAACAATAAAACCAAAAACAACTGCATCAAAGAGTTAGAAATAAGTTTCATTTTACTTGCACTACCCTATAACCCAGACCATTGCACCCCACCACCAAAGGGAATCTCCTTATCCCACCAGTTCCTCTCACAGGAAAAATAGAAACTAAGGTGAGTGACCAATGCTCTCAAAATGTAAGAGCTTTGTCTGAAGGACTCACTTTGGTTTGAATGCATCTGGATCACTGGAGAGGTCAGAGTAGCAGATAGATCTCTAGATGGCTAAAAACATAAATAAAGGATGAGAGGTATCAGTGGACCCCACTGACCTTAAATACTAAGAACCTCGGTAGCCCTAAGAGCCATCACAGACTCCTGCAGGTTTCACTAGCAAGCTTCCATGTTTTTGTGATCTGCTGACTTGAGCCGCAGCACTTTCTCCACCAAAGACACCCCACCTGGTGCTACTATGTGTACCCTGGGCCCAGAATGGCAACCGAATGTGCCCATATTCAAAGAGGCCCTAACTCCACAGCCATCCCCAAATACTATAAACTACTGTGCACACATCTACATCTAATCACAAGCATGTCACTTTGTCCAACCTCCTCCTACCTTAGCTTGCTTGTTACCTGACCAACAGATACCACTGAGGTCCCTAATAACCATAGGGATCATCATGAGCCCCTGTGACTTTCACTACCGTGAGTAACACAATTTCTGGTGTTGTATATTCTTGTTACATAAGCTCTCAGTCATCACTCTCTCTTCTGATCCACAGTCAGTTCATATCCCATACTTTTTGCCCTTACACCATTGAATCCAGTGCCCCAGCACAATCTCACGCAATTTTCCATTTGGAGCCCCTCATGCCTACCCCTAAGGTGAAGATCTTTACTTTCCAAAGCCACTTCATAAAATCTAGAATAACTCTGACTCATCACATGTGCTGGTAACACAAGGAAACACAGAATAGACACTGCCAAAGGAACACAATAAACGTCTACTAATTGGCTTCAAAGAAGTGGTAATCCACAAATTGTCTGGTGAAGAATTTAAAATCATTATTCTAAAGATGCACAAGATTTTTAGCTAAACAACCTAAGAAATAAGGAAAACAGTTTAAGAACAAAATGAGTAATTCAACAAAATTAAAATAAAATAAAAAACACCAAATAGATTCTGGAGTGAAGAATGTAATGGCTACTATAAAAAAATACACTTGCATACTTCAGTGACAGATTCACTCAAGCAGAAAAAAATGTGAGGATGGATCATTTGAAATTATCTTGAACGGAGGAAAAAAAGTTGAAAGTCCACAGAACTTATAAGAAACAACTAAGTGAAGCAACATTTAAAAAAACAAAACAAAACAGAAAACCACTCAAGTTTGGAAAGAGATATAGATACTCAAGACTGAAAATAGCCCATAGTTTAAGAAATTTGAACATAATTCTACAGCGAGAAATACTATAATTGATATTTCAAATTTTATTAATGAAGAGAATTTTGAAGGAAATAGTAATACAACTCACCACATATAAGAGAACCTTTGTAAGACTATTTTCCCAACATAAATCTTACAGGTCAGGGAAGAGTGTGATTAATTATTCAAAGTACTAAAAGAAAATAATTACCAGCCTAAATTATAACCTATAAAGCTATAACCTATAAAGCTATCCTTTAAACATGAAGGAGAGGTAAGTCTTTCCTAGACAAAAATGAAGGAGTTTATCATCACTAAACCTGTCTTACAAGAAATACCCACAGCACTAAGAAGCTAGAATGAGAAAGGAAAATAGCCTCAAGTTCAAGGGCAGCCTGGGTCCTATAGTGTGTTCAAGACCAGCCTGAACTACTTAGTGAGTAGTCTCAAAAAACAAAACAAACAAAAAGAAATGCTTAATAGAGTTCTTTAAATGGAACTGAAAGCATGCTAAAGAATGAGATCAAAGTATACATCTCACCAGTAAAGGTAAATATGTACTCAAATACAAAATAATAAAACTGGAGTGATATACAAATCAGTATGTAAATTGCCCATAACTCTCAAAGTTAAAAGACAGGAATATTACCACCAACATTTTGTAAGAGATTCACAATATAAAAAGAAGTAAACTCTGATTTAAAGAACACAAAGTGTGTGTGTGTGTGTGTGTGTGTGTGTGCACCTGTGTGTGTGGAGTTGGGCAGAGAGGATAAAAGTGTAAAGTCTTTTATGCAAGTGATCTTAAGTTATCAAACTAAAATAACAAGTGATTTTACTAAAAGAAGATTTACATAAGTCTCATGGTAGCATAAATGTAAAAGCAATAGTACATACACAAAAAAGAAAGTAAAATCAATAAATCAAATTTTTTAAATTATCAAATAATAAAAAGAGTCAAAGAAACTGAAAGAGAAAGAAAACAAAATAAATGCCAAGGGAAAAAAAACTGGCACTATCTGACCTCATCTGTCATTAGTCACTTTAAATGCAAATGTAGTTATTAAACTTGAAAAATCAACAAGAGTAGAGTGGTTGAATGGAATGAAAAACACATTCTGCTTAAAGGGACTATCTTTAGATAAAAAGACACGTACAGGTTAAAAGTAAAGAAGTGGAAAAATATATTTCATGCAAATGATAAGCAAAGGAGAGAAAATGTGGTAATAATTATAACAAAAAAATATACCTTAACTCAAAAAAAGTAACTAGGGACAATAAAGCTTATTACATAATGACAAAAGGTCAATTCAACAAGAAGACATAAATATGTTTATATGCAACATCACAGCTCCTAAATATATAAAAGCAATATTACTAGATTGATTTTATATATTTCAATATTACTAGATTGAATGGAGGAATTGCAATATTACAACCACAGTGGGAGATGGTAGTGCTCTACTTTCAAAAATGAATGAAAGAGCTGGGTGTGGTGGCGCACTTCTGTAATCCCAGCACTTGGGAGGCTGAGGCAAAGGGATGGTTGCAAGTTTCAGACAAGCCTGGGCTACATAGCGAGCCCAAGGCCAGCCTGAAATGTATAGCAAGACCCTGTCTCAAAAAGACAGAAAAAAAAATGCATGAAATATCCAGGTAAAAGATCAATAAGGAAGCAGACTCAAACAACAGGTAAAATGGGCCTATATATTTCTAGCCAAATTGCAGTAGAACACACATTCTATGCAAGAATACACAGACATTCTCCAAGATAAATCACATGTGAGGTCAAAAAAAAAAAAAAAGGCCTAGAAAGATTGAAACCATACCAGCTTTCTCCTCACACCATAGTGGAATAACACTAGAAATCACTAACAGAAAGAAAATAGGAAAACTCATGAACATGTGAAAGCAAAACAACACACTCTTGAACTACTATGGAGTAAGAGAGGGAGTAAAATGGAAAATTAAAAATACCTTGAGATAAATAAAAATTAAATTATCACCCATTTTTATGAGAAGCATCAAAATAAATATTAAAAGGGAGCTTCATAGCATTAAATATCTATAGTAATAAAGAAAAAATTTCTCAGGTAAAGAACTAATTTACAAGTTAAGGAAGTTGAACCAAAAAAAAAAAAACCCCAAAATAAACCCAAAGTTAAAAAAGGAGGAAAATAAAGATTATGTCAGAAATAAACAATAGAAAAATAGAAAGAAATCAATAAAACAAAGATTTAAAACAAATAAACAAAATGTACAAACCCCCAGCTAGATGATTAGATTTCCATCACTGTGTCAAAATACCCGAGATAAACAATTTGAGGAATAAGAATATATGTATTTCAATTCATGGTTTCAGAGGTTTTACTACATGGTAATTTGGGCCTATGGCAAAGGAGAACATGGAATAGGGGGTGAGGTGGAGAAGAGCTTCTCACACTATGGCTGCCAGAGAACAGAGAGAGGGAAGGGCCAGAGTTCCGGTATCGCTTTCAAAAGCATTGCCTACAATGACCCAACTTCCTTCCACTAAGCCCCATCTCCTAACAACTGTACCATCTCCTAGTAGGGAGATCCCAGTTGCAGACTAAAAAAGAGTAAGAAAAAAAGATGAACAAGTAAAGTAAATAAATTGAGAAATGAAAAAGAGACAGTATAACACATGCCACAAAGTTTTTAAACAATTATATAGTATTATTATTACTATTTACATACCAACAAATTGGATAACATAGAATAAATAATTTCCAAAAACATGTAACTTATTATTAAAGCTTAATGAATAAGAAATAGAAAAACTGAATAGATAATAACAAACAATGAAATTGAATCACTAATTTAAATCCTTCCAAAAGAGAAAAGCTCAGGGCCAGATAATATTATTGGCAAATTTTGCCAAACATTCAAAGATCAAATATCAAGTCTTTTAAAACTCTTCCAAAAAAATAAAAGAAGAGGGAACACTGTCAAACTGTATTTATGAGGCCAGCAAAAACCTCATTTTAATATGACAAAAGGACACAGAAAAAAGAACAACCCAATATTCTTGATAAATGTGAATTCAAAATTCCTCAATATAATATGAGCAAATTGCATTCAACAGCCTGATAAAAGTGCCATAAATCTCAATCAAGTGGGATTTACCTCATGGATGCATTTATGGCACAACATGCAAAGACCAATTAATATGATGCACCACATTAAGGGAAAGAAAGCACATAGACATTTCAATAGATGCATTAAAGGAAATGATAAGACTGAAAACACCTTCATGATAAAAACTCTCAATAAAATAGATACACAGATAGAGGGAACTTACCTCAACATAATATAAATCATATATGAGTAATACACATATAACATTTTTAAGCACTTATCAATGATTAAAGAGAAAAATTATACTCCAATAGGGCAAACTACAAAAAAAATGAATAAAAAAGTTGATTCTTTGAAAGAATAAATAAGATTGATAAGCCATTAGCCAACCTCATAAAAAAGAGGAAAGAAAAAATGCAAATTCAAACAATTAGTTAAAAGGAGGAACTCACAGTGGATCTCACAGAACTCTCATAGAACATCAACACATACTATGAGAAATATATTGTAATAAGATGAAAAACAGAAGAAATTGACAAATTCCTTGACAAAATCAAACTGCCAAAACTAAATCAAGAAGACATAAAAATTCTAAATAACTCATATCAGCCAATGAAGTTGAAAATTTACCACCAAAAAATAGTCCAGGCCCTGATGGATTGTCTATTGAATTCTATGAGATATTTAGGGAAAAATTAATGTCACTAATGCTGAAACTCTTTAAAGAATTTGAAAGGGAAGCAGTACTTCCAAAATCATCCATGAAAGCAGTATTATCCTCATTCCAACACCAGAGAAGAACCAACCAAAAAAGAGAATTACAGGCCAACTTCCCTAATGAAAATAGATGCAAAAACTCTCAAGATACTAACAAACAGAATGTAACAAATCATCAAGATTATACACCTTGACCAAGCAGGATTCATCAGGGATGCAGGAGTGGTTCAGCATACACAAATCAGTAAGTGTAATATACCATATTAATAGAACCAAAGAGAAAAAAATCGCATGATCATTTCAATAGACACAGAAAAACATTTCACCAAGTCCAATACCCATTCATGATAAAAATTCTACTGAAAACTGAAATAGATAATCTTTATCATAATCTGATAAAAGTTATCTATGGCAAATGAACAGCTAACATCATATTAAGTGGTCAAAAACTGAAGACTTTCACTCTAAAATCAGGAACAAGACAAACATGTCCATTAGCATCACTCCTGTTCAATATAGTCTGGAAACATTAGCCAGAGCAATTATATAATGGAAAAAAACAAAAGGAATAAAGATACAAAAGTAAGGAGTTAAATTATTATTTGCATATGACATGGTACTCTACATAGAAGACCCCAAAAATGCCACCAAAAAATAGATTTAATATTCAAATTCAGTAGTGTAGCAGGTTACAAGGTCAATACTCAAAAATCAATACCATTACTGTACACAAACAACAAACTCACTGAGAGAGAAATTAAGCAAAGTAGACCCTTCACAATAGCATCCAAAAAACTGAAATACTTAGTAATTAACCTAGCAAAGCATATAAAAGATCTGTACAGCGAAAATTACAGCACCCTGAAAAAAGGAGTTTGAAAAGGTTATCAGAAAATGCAGGCTAGAAAGCTTGCCTCCCCTAGGTAACCAGCGCAGGAAGGGAGAAACATGCCCCATACAACTGCATGCTGCCTTTGGAGAAGACCTTTGCTTCTTTTGGGCAGCCAGTACCCACTGGCAGAATCAGACAAACACACCAATGTATGCCTGCTGCCATTGGGGGAGTTCCAGTGTAGACACACAGGCTGAAAGAAGAAGCACCCTGACACAGTGCACCCCTAGTCATCAGGGATACCAGAGTGGAGCTGCACAGGTCTGGAGAAGCCCACCCCACACCTGCTACCTCCCTGGGAACCCAGGGTCAGAGAAACCCAGGTACCTGGCCCATTCCCCTACACCGTGGAGGGGCAGCCAATGTAGGAAGTGCCTGGGATCCCACAGTCAGCTTGTTGGGAAAAACCCAGGAAAACATCAAGACAAAGGAGCAAAAGGCAATCTCAGACCTCCAGCCAACACAGAACAAGTTTGGGAAATATAGTCATGGAAGAAAATGACAGTCACACACCTGAAATCTCTGAGAGGATAGCAACTGAAGTAAAGAAACAACTTCATGAGACTGTAAAAGTAATCAGCTATACAGTAGGATAATCTCAAGGCTCTTGTAGGTAAATTGATGCAATGAGATCATGCTTATGAGTGAAATGGTCTGGACTCATATGGGTGAACACCAAGTTATTTCCCTAGCATAAAAACCTGAAGGAGTGGAATCCAATGAACACAATAGATACTATGAAAGTGATAGGGGAGGAAATGCCTAAAAAGGGAAAGTGGTAATCACTGTTAATTTCCTACTATCTTGTTTTGAGTTCTTGTATCATTTTCATAATTTTGTTAGGTTTGGTTCTATTGTGTCTTACTGTGTTAGATTTTACTGTGTCTGATGGCATGGGTATCCATTTTGAAGATAATGAAATTTATTATGATAACCATTGTTGATTTCCTATTATCTTGTTTTGAAGTTCTATAATGCTTTCATTCTTTTGTTTAATTGGTTTTATTCTGTTTTGTTTTGTTTGATATTTTTACGTGTGATGGTGTGGACAGCTGTTTTGAAGAAGACAAGAGACATTATGGTAGCCATTGTTGATTTCCTGTTGTCTTGTTTTGAAGTCCTGTGTTACTTGCATTGTTTTGTTCTGATTGGCTTTATTCTGTTTTGTTTTGTTTGGTTTTATTCTCTTTAAAATAAAATTTAAAAAAAATAAAGAAAATGCAAAGCTATCCCTTGCTCTTAGATAAGAAGAACCAGAATAGTGAAAATGGCCATACTCACAAAACTGATATATAGATTTAATGAAATTCCAAAGAAAATACCATTAGCATACCTTACAGATCTAGAGAAAACACTTCTAAAATTCACTTGGAACCAAAAAGGACCTAGAAGGGCAAAAGCGATTCTAAGCAACAAAGGCAAATCAGAGAGCATAATAATCCCTGACTTGAAATTATACTACAAAGCTACTGTGATAAAATCAGCATGATATTGAGAAAAAATAGGCCTAAGGATCAATGAAACGGAGTAGAAGGTGCAGATGCAACACCAAACAGACTCCTTTGACAAAGGAGCCAAACATGTTCACTGGAAGAAAGATAGTCTCTTTAATAAATGGTTCTAGATAAACTGGCTTTCCACATCCCAAAGACCAAAACCAGACTGATGTCTATTACAACACATTAAACTAAAGTCAAAATGGATCAAAGATCAAAATGTTAGAATAGGAATGCTAAATTACTGGAAGAGAAGATAGGTAGAAATCTTGAAGACATAGGTGTAGTCAGAGACTTCATGAATAAAAGGCAGATTGCAAGGAAAATATTGCAAACAATCAACAAATGGGATATCATCTTGTTAAAAAGTTTTTGTACAACATAACAAATCACCAACAGAATGAAAAGACAACCTCCCAGAGTAGGAAAAAATTATAGCTAACTGTCCTACAGATAAAGGACATATATCTAGAACATATAAAGAATTGAAAAAATCAGACCCTCCCATATTCAAAGACCCAATCCTAAAATGGGCATCTGAGATGAATACACACTTCTCAGATGAAGAAATACAAATGGCAAATAAGTATATGAAAACAGTTCAACATCAATGGTCATTTGAGAGATGCAAATTAAAACAACACTGAGATTCCATCTCACTCCAGAAAGAATACCTGTCTTCAAAAAGTCAACTGATAACAAATGCTGGCAGGGCTGTGGGAAAAAACGAATCCATCTCCACTTTTCGTGGCAGTATAGACTGGTGCAATTTCTGTGGAAATCAATATGGGGATTTCTTAAAAAACTACGATAAGAGAGCTGGGCGTGGTGGCTCACGCCTGTAATCCCAGCACTCAGGAGGCTGAGACAGGCAGATCGTTGTGAGTTCAAGACCAGCCTGGGCTGCAAAGTGAGCTCAAGGCCAGCCTGAACGGCATAGTGAGACCCTGTCTCAAAAAAAACACCAGGGCCAGAGATCTAGCTCAATGGCCTAAGTGCCTGCCTGGCAAGCACAAGGTCGTGAGTTCAATCCCCGGTGCCGCAAAAAAAAAAAAAAAACTAGGATAAGAGGTCCCAGTTGAGCCAGATATTCTCCTTCTGGCTATCTTCCCAGAAGAATTAAAAACATCATACTACAGCAATATATGTTGACACATGTTTATAGCAGCACATTTGTTAATCACTGAATCTTGGAAACAACCCAAATGATCATCAACTGAAGAGTAGAGAAAAAAGATATATGTTTTTTTTGGTAATGGAGTACTACTCAGCCATAAAAAAGGATAAACTGGAGATTTTTATAGGTAAATGGATGCAACTTGAAGACCGTATTGGTACGTGAAATAAATCAGATCCGTATGTGTAAATATAGTATTGTCTCACTAGTATGAGAAACAGAAAGGATAAATAAAATCCAAAATGTACAATAGATATTGTGAATTGAGAAGAAACTGTTAAAAACAAAAGGCGAACTAAGACAGTGAAAATGGGAAAGGTAGAGAGGGAAAAAATATATGTATACACAAGATATTTAACATAATTTATATAGCTGTTTTCTCTTAATTGAAAAGAAAGTTTTATGCTACTATTGTCTGGACAAGATGTCATGCCTATGTCTTGTCTCTGAATAACTACTATAAAGATAACACTATGTAATGTATTAATTATTGTAACTGTCCTACTAACCTGTTTTGAAAACCTGTTTCATTGTTATTTTTATCCTTTTTCTGTTTAAAAATAAATAAATAAATAAATAAATAAAAGAAAAACACCAATGTTACAAAAATTTAAAAAAATGTAAAAAGAAGCATTATAACTGGGCTTATGAAGTCAACAAATATGAATTTATTGAAACGTGACAAAGGTGTTTTAAAAAAGGAAAATAGTACAAACCAGTATTTCTCATAAACAAATTCATAAAAATCTTTAACAAACTATTAGCAGATAAATTCCACAAAAAACTATCTATCTATCTATCTATCTATCTATCTATCTATCTATTTATCTATCTCTCTTAAGTGGTAAGTTTACCCTAAGAATGCAAGGCTGATTTAACATTCCTAAGTCAATATGTATGATTCACCATAGAAAATAATAAAAGATAAAAAATAATAATTTTAGTAAATTATAATAAAGCTTTTTGAAAAAGTTCACGTGTAATAATTCTCAAAGAACTAGGGATAGTAAGAAACTTTTGTGATTTGACAAAGATCATTTACGAAAACCCTACTTAATGTTGACATGTTGAGTGTGTTGTCCTTTTCCTCTAAAATCTGAAACAGCCAAAAATTCTGACATTCATCTCTTCTATTGTACTTTGTATCAAATATCTGCTAATTGCAATTAAGGAAATAAACTCTTTAGAAAGTCTAGAGTTCAAAAAGAAATGGGTAAAATGTCTGCAGGTAGAATAATTTTTAACATATAAAATATTAAGGAAATTACAATAAAGGTCCTAAAAATAATGTTAGCAAGTTCACAGGACACTGAC
>RJWT010010953.1:0-15135 GCA_004365215.1 Cuniculus paca | reverse complement strand
ATGTGGATAGGCCCAGATCAATCAGAGACAACATGGCCAGGAAGTAGAACATGGGCTGATGGAGGCTGTGTTCAGTCTGGATCACAAAGAGGATGGTGGTGTTCCCCACAAGGGATATCAGGTACACAATACAGAATGGTATAGCAATCCAGGTATGCACAGTCTGCAGTCCTGGTATTCCCAGAAGGATAAAGAAAGGCGGGTGAAACTGGGTATGATTGATAGAAAGCATTCTCCTAGCAAGTGTCAATGAATTTCTGTTGAGTAAGAAGCGCTATGTTTTCATTAAGGCCTCTTATTAAGGTCCTGGAGGGTTGGAAAAACATTAATCAGTGTGCAGAATGTAATGGTACAAGTACTTTATAAGCATTAGAAATTCTCTTAATTCCAAAGATAATAGAGCAAATCATTCAACACAGGTTATGCTTCTGAATCCATCACTGGCATATTCATGGTTCCATTTCTTCCTATTTATGTGGTTTTCAAAAGGACTAGAAATATTTCATGATGTAACATGTGCTTACATTTTACGGCACTGACTACCATCCTTTAATTTAGGAAAATTGACATGCATAATATTTCTCAAATTGTTGTTTGGTAGAAATTTATGCTTCATATCATGATCAGTATTTCAATTTGATATAAATTTAGGAATGTACCTCTTGTATCTGGAATAGTTGCCTAAGGAAGGTCAATCACATGTTCTGCCTTAGAATTTTCTCCACAGTAGCTGCCATGTCAGTGTGTTTATTCTATGAGAAAAAAAGTATTATAAATGTATTTTCTAATCTTATGTAACTTCTTTATTTTCCAAAACCTCCAATCTCCAATATTCTACAGTAATCATACTATTCTAGAAAGAAGAATCTTCTTACCAAATTGTGTTTGTCTTTGTTACACTGTGTATGATTAATAAATAAAATATAGTTAAATTTAGGTCATAAAATTGTGGCTAACTTCAGGTATGTACGGATGAAATATCTAATGAATTGTAGCAACTTTCAAGTTAAAATGGTTAAGAGATACTTCCAATACTTTGAAAGTAAAGAAAATTTTCTGCTTTTAACTTTCTATGTTCCTAACATACTGCAAAACTCTTTAGCAACTAATATAATCTCAGCTCATTAGGTACATACACAGTAGCTGCTAAGCATGACAAAGATCAAGGGGATATTAATTTAAAAGCCCTAATACACGACATGTGAGGATTTGCTTCTGTGTGTGTGTGTGTGTGTGTGTGTGTGTGTGTGTGTGTTTTGAGGGGAGCAGAGGCAGAGATCAAGGGAAGATGTTATATTTTGTGCATTGTTCCATATGTCAGTTTTCTGTAACTTTGCTGGGCAGTTATCACAAGTACAAATACCCAGGCAAGAAAGTTAATTATTCTCTGTTCTATAGGAGAAAAAGAGTATCTTTTAACAATACAGAAGCTGGAGAGAAACTTGTACACATATGAGTAGAAGTACTAGTTAAGCAGTTGTTAAGGGTCAGATGTCAGGCAGAGAAATTAGTGTCCATGGAACTTGACTTAAAAAAGTCTGAGGAAGTAGCTAGGAGTGCACATCACGGCATTTAAGTCCAGTGTCAGCTTCATCTACAGGGTGGTGGTATTATTCAACATGACACTTTACCAGCAGAGGCAAAAGTTTCCAGTGCAACAATATAAAGATATAAGGATTACTCTTTCATAGTACAGTTCAAAGCCACTAGAACACCAACACTTGAAAATTTGGTTGAAGTGGTTGCCTTCCTTCTGGTACACCTGTGTGTCAAAAACAGTGACAGGAAGTGTGTGACCAATAACTGCATACCACATGTGGGAGGCAAAATAAAAAGTTTATGGTGTTGTCTATGTGCAGGTGGACAAATTTCTCAGCCCTGCAATTCACTACGAAGCAGAATAAATATTAGAGATACTTTTTTAGTGCCCATTAATGCTCAGATCATTGCATTTGTGATTTCTCTTTAAAGCGCTGTATCTTTGTACTGCTGACTCTAGCAGAAATATTAAGAATGTCATTTGGATTTTGAAATCATTTAGATTTGCTTTCTATATCAGGTTCGCTTTCTAGAAAATTGGAAAAAATAAGTTTAAGTAATTCAGTTTATTTTCTTGACAAATAAGATCAAATTAGAGAAAAGATCTAGCTTGTAGAGAGTATTTTTGCCTCCAAGGTGCTAAGAAAAAAAAATCGCCAAATATCTGAAATAACTGATTTCTCTTTTAAAAGGCAACCATTTATGATTAAGCCAGCATTGCCTATAAGATGAAATGAAGGAGGTTTGGAGGAGGATTGGACAGAATCAGACAATGTGAAGGAGTGGCGTGAGGGCGGCCAGTTATACTTTTCTTTGGCCTTCGTCAATACCAATGTAGTACTGCAGCGCACAGTTTGAAGGGAACCACATTCTCCCCTTATCCTCACCGCTTTCTCAGACTCCGTGATACCAAGGCAGTTGATGAGAGTGTGAAATAATCTCTATTCAATCACTTGTCTACTAGAGAAGCAGGCTGGATCTGGCTGCCCTTGCACGAATACTGGGTTTACAGGAGCAAAAGCTGTAAAATTGTTCCATAATTCAGTAGGAACAAGGGACTTAAGATAAGTCGGGCAACTCATCAGTTAATAAGATTATGACAGATGGGAAGGAAGAAAATAGCACAAACATAATTAATAATACCCATGTCATGATATTTGGATATTAACATCAGTCACACTTCAAACCCCACTCAGAAATATGACAGTGGCTGACAAGAAGAGTTTTTCTTAGATGAGCCACAAATCCAGTTTCTGACCTTGTTACACGCCAACAAGATAATTTGCCACCTTGAACGATTTTCATTCTTATTGCCAGATGCTGTGGTCATGACTGTGTGACTGTGGTTTTAGAGTCCTGCCTACAGCATTGTACTTGTGTGAATGTGTCTCTGTTTGAGGATATATATGAGAGGAGGGGAGAGGGGGAATATTACTCATTTGTGTATCAGAGTCCTCACCTGCGGCTGTCTGTATCATCCCATACAGTGCTGTGCTTTTGTGAAAGGAATGGTACTTGAAATATATCTTCAGTGCAGAGAAGACTCCAGTCCTCTTCTATCCTCATTTCCTCTCTCTTTGCACTCTCTGTATCATCTCACCTATCCTACTCAAGAAATTTTAGTTTTCTAATCTTCTCTTCTAGCTCTTATTTGGAGCAGAATCACAGCACACGATCGTTTCTGAATAATGGTGCCTGGGAGCACCTTGAGGCCTCTCGGCCCCAAACCTGCCTACTCTAACAGAGAAAAATTTTATAGTGTGTCTAGGCAAGTCCCAGAATCCCTGAGCACAGTGTGTCTAGGCAAGTCCCAGAATCTCTGAGCTTAGTCTTCAGAATCCTCTGGGCTTAGACCAAGTCCCAGAGGTCAGTATTCTCTTTGACTCTTGGTTCTTCTCTACTGTATCCAGAGAGAAACACTGCATGAGACGTGACCCCTTTCCTCAGGAATGGAGATATGGACAATGCGGATGGACAAGTTCCTGAATAGAGATGAATCTGTTTGCAGGGCAAATTGAGTCAACCTTTCTAAGGAATAGATTAGTCCATGCCATTTTATCTTCAAAATGTTGTTTCTTAGGAAGTTGTCCTTATCAACTTTTATGTTGTTTAACTGAAAGTTATGAATTTTGTCTCATTTGGTATTGTTTGAGATTGGGAATCAATGCATGGAGAAATATGAGATCCCTAAAAATATGCATTAGACTCTGTGGCAGCAACTTTGTTTAGTGGCAAAGCGCATGCCAGCGCGTGATGGCATTCGCTTCCTCCAACCCGGCTAGAATCCCCTTCCTAGTCTCTGATGGTGAAAAAATGAAGTCTCAGGAGAGACATGCGCTTAGCTCTTTGGTTTCGTAGTGGAAAAAATTCCACATTTCCTTTTTAACTTATTCTATTGCCTTTTCCAGCCAGAGCACAAATGATGTTCCTAAAAGCCTCCCTTCCTCAGTGAGAATCAAGTGGCCTGGTAACATGTTGTAGGCACTCTTTTTCTTTACTATAAGTAGGAAGTGACTGAGGGACTGTGGAATGCATTAGATAATCAGTTGGATTTTTTTTTTCTTCTGATCTGACTATTTCTCACAGAGAAAGTAATGCTGTCTGTGGTTCAAAAGAGATTCGGTCTTGATCTGCTTTGTTCTCATGTTAATCATTTTTCTTTTGATCTCTGGACCTATCTCTCCCCCATATGGTTCATTTTCTCAATTGCATCCATATTTATTTTCCAAAATCAAACCTAGTTCTATCTAGTGTCTCTGCTTAAAATTTCTTCCTATGACTCCTATTTTCTCCTTTGTATACTACATACAGTATATGATAAGATATAAACAGCATTGTGGCCAAGTCCTTCTTTGCTCACCATCCAGTCAGCTCTCTAACTGTACTTCAACAATTTATAGCAAATATTTTTGGTTTTGGTGATCAAAAGTCCTCTATGTGAAACAACTTCCACTCATTTCCACATTTCTTTGAGCCATCCTCTGTGCCATTCATTCCCTGTCCTCCAGATTTTATTCCATGTGAACCAACCAGATGTGATCTCTGTGTCTTTGTATTTTCATAACGTTATTATATCATCTGTGCTTTCTTTTGCTTTGGTTTAGTGTTTCTTGGCTTTTCCATTCTTCCAGTGGACTGACAATACAGTGATGTTTAACTCAGCTGTGTTCTTCAATTTTGCCTAGCACAGTTCCTTGAGCATAGGAGGCACTCTGGTATTATTACATTACGTTATTTCTTTTCAGGGTCACAGTGCCACATAATTTCCCATCTCCTAAGCTGATCCTGTTCTGAAAATTATTCCACTGTGGTTTCTGGAATTAATTTTCTGAGATGTAATAATATTTTTGCCTGAAAATATTTTAGATGTTCTGTCCATTTTCCTTTAGTGACAGAAATCTGTATGTTCCCTGGGGGTGCTGGTTGTCTTGAAAACTGAGGGATTGCGTATATTTTTTCTACTATAATTCTTAATACCAAAGTACCTTGAAGACTTATTTCATTTCATTGATATTCCAAAAATAATTTCCACCCTTCATCCTTAAAAATCTAATCTACACATTTGATGCTCATGAAATATATATTAATGAACTTTCCCATTGCTGGAAAAAACATCTGATACCCATGATTTAAAGGAGGAAAATTTTACTTGGCTCATAATTTTAGAGTTTTCTGTCCATGTTTGGTAGGTTCCAGGGCAGGAACATCAAGGCAGAAGTGAGTGGTGGAGCAAAGCTCCTCTGTTTATGGAGCCAGGTAAATGTAGTACAAAGAGTGCCAGAGAGGAGGGAGCAGGAACCAGATGTGATAGCCAAGGTCACACCTGCATGACCTATCCAGACATCCAAGGGTGTGATTTACTGCACAAATTGGATAATATGCCTCAAGACTGTAGTCACTTTCTGGCATATATCATTATTTCCTCTCTCCTTGTATTTTGTTCTACTGGAAAATGCTCAAGACTGGTTAATTCGATTCTCATCCTATTCCATACCTGCTTCAGGGCAGGTGAATGTGGTTGAAGACAATGACGATCAGTGTTCTCAATCTAATGCGTAATCATTCTGCTTGTGTGCTGTCCAGAAAACTCTTATATGTTCTTGGTTGGCTCATTCATTAGCAGACAGGTTTATTGAATGTGGTGCAGTATGTCAAAAATTCCCTTCATAGATTCTCCTTTCATTTTAACTTTTAGAACAAAATAAATCTCTATGAAGTTAGCAGTTTAAAATAACGATTTTTTTTTTTTTAGTTCCAGATTGTTAGAGTTGAATGAGGAATTATTTTAGCCTGGACTATCTCACTTCATGTCCTGTGTTATTTTGGTTACATGATTAAGGGTATTCTCACTCACAGCTCTCAGTAAGTGGCAAGCTAAAACCGGACGCATTTCAGTTCTCTTTCTCATAGCTTCTTATCCTTCAGCCGTTGACTAGGACTCAGTCAGGATGGCTTCAGAGTTTTATGTGTATAGAAAGAAACCCTAACTCGTGCAACCCCTTATGAAGCCTCTGCTTGTATCAGGTTTATTCATTCCAAAAGAAAACTTGTATCAATCCAAATTGAAAAGGTAGGAAAATAAGTTCATTATTGATGAGAAACATTAAACATCGCATTGCAATATCAGTACAAAGTCATTATTTTTGAGTGTTTGATTGATCTGTATTGGTTGTTCATTTGACTCTGCTCCAATTCTAGCAAAAGATGAAACAGGCTCCAGTATTCTGTAGTGCTGTTTAGTATCAGTTGTACATTCATGTCTTCATGTTTTTGTTTCTGTACTACAACATTCTAACAATTTGTCTACACTTGTACAAGTATCCAACAGTTTTAATCAGGGAAGCTATTGAACACATTGGAGAATATTGTAATATAAATCCTAAAACATTCTTCAAGATTGTCATCCTGTTAAGTTAAAATATATGTTACAGCTTGAAAACAAAACCAATTAGACAATTTCACAGAAATATTTATTTCTTTGAATGTGTAACTGAAATATAGGTTTTTAATATTCATTACTCCAAACTATTTACCTGCTCTCTTTGTGTATTTATGTATTTAAAACTATTCTCAGTAATATTTCTACTTGGGTTTGCAGTCTTATGCATTATTAATTGGATTTAGCTCAAAGCATGCAATGTCTTTTCATGTTATTTTTAAATCATACTGGAAAGAATTTTTCCAGCTAGATGGCTGTATCCTAAGACATTTTCAGTGAGTGTAATAATGTAGGTTGGTAGTTTATATTTTTCATATATTTTTGAGAATATCATTTTACTGTCTTCTTTATTTCACAGTTTATTTTTAGATGTTTAATTTTAGTCTGATATTTGCTCCTTTTAAGATTTAGTCTCCTCACTGACTGTTTTAAAGATATTCTCTTTACTTATCTTTCAGTGGCTTTACTTTGACATTCCTTGATCAATTTTTTAAATGAAACCTGCTTAGAATTTTATTTTAATATTTGCCTTGATTTTTTTTCTTCAGTTTAATAACCTTCATTCTTTAAATATTGCTCATGGCTTATATTTAACCTCTTTGTATTATCCAATTACATGTGTAGATAAATTCAGTACTTTCTAAATTCTCTATTTAAAACCCTTTCTAGCAAGTTATTTCTCTATGTTTTATAGTCAATATTTTCTTCTGATTAATCTCTGATTATTATCTTTTAATATGAGTATAAATTGCTGCTACATCACCTATTAAATACATAGTTTAAATTAATGTGACTTTTAAAAATAAATTTCTAACATTACTATTATTTTCTAGTTCCTGACCTAAGTCTTTCATCTTGATACCCAATTTATTATCTACAGTAATCATAATTATATTGTCTGTCTTTTGAATATTTTAATCTGATATTTTACATTTGTTTGGGTAATTGTGACTATATATATATATATAAAAAATGGAATTCTTGACATTATGAGGGAAGACTTGTCAGAATGCTTTGACAATACTAATATTGTTACCTATCATAAAGGATTTTAGTTTGATTTTCTGGTAGACTATTACAGTAACAACACTTTGACTCATTCCACTAGAAAATGGAGCTAATTCTAAAATAAGGTGCACGCTACTTTCCAGTGTTTGGTCTGATCTGATTTACCTTCATTCCTCAGGTTCTCCCATGGTATTCTATTTCCTGTATTTCTTGGCAAACTTTCATTGGTTAAATAGCAATGACTAATCCTACTCAATTCATGGACAGTCACAGTATCACTCTCTCAGAGAGATCCTCTAAAATAGAAAATTCAATGTGTGTGGTAAGGAAAGCAAGATTAGAGATGTTTCATTTTTATTAGCTCTGTTATTTCCTGAGATCTTGACAGTTTCATCTTTGCTAATTTTTACTTCTCCAATGTCTTAAAATGTGTTTTAAATTTGTCCAAATCTTTTAAGTATTTTTCTTCACAGAAGCATTGATCCAAAATAAGCTAGCTTTATTATTACTGGATACCCTGCCCTAAAAGTCCTATTATCTCAATCCAGTTATCAACAGTTGTTTAGAACTAATTATAACGTTTAGTGCTTTTCTTTGTGCATTAATTGTGTTTTTCATACTGTCTGATACTCTTTTAACTGCTCCTGGAAAAAATTTTCCCTTTTGGAAAAATAATTTATCAGATTTCTGAAACTTTCTTCAATATTTTCTTTGTGATGACTCATGATATGCTTCTCATTGTGAGACAATAGTGTTGTCAATATCTCTGCCTCCTGTTTAGACAATGCCACCTTAAATAAAACATGATTTATGCTTTCCTTAAAAAATAGAAGTAGTAACAATGCTTCTCTGTATACAAAAGACAAAGAAGAGTTATCTGCCTATGTGCTCTATGACTGAATACATACATTTATTATTCTGATTTCTGCTCAATGCTAGGGTTGACCTGGAGTTTGGAAATAATCATTTTTGCTCTCTTGAAAAAAAATTAACCATATTCCAGAAACACTATATTTCATTAATTTTAGGGTGTTGCCTATTTCTCAATATTGATGCATATATTATCTTATTTCTACCTTATTTTTCATTCAATATACCTTCGAAAGTGATTGTAAATTGCTGTTTCTGCTTGAAAATACCTAGAAAGAGAAATTTAACCAGATTTTTGAAACAAATATTCACATATATGTATATAGTCAATTTTGATAAAAATAATTTTTTATTAATTTAAATATTATGCTTTCATAACCTTAGTGAATACTGTTTATTCAATTTTTTTTTTTAGCAAAGAGACTCTTTACCCGCTCTTGGATCTGTTTGGTTCTGATTCCATAAATGACTGGGTTGAAGGCAGGTGGTAGGACTACATAGAGATTAGCCAGGAGGATATGCATATACTGAGGGATGTTATGACCAAAACGATGAGTGAGAAAGGAGAAAAGAGCTGGACCAAAGAAGGCTAAGATGACACAGATATGGGAGCTACAGGTATTAAGAGCCTTCAGGCGGGCGTCTTGGGAAGGGAGGTAAAAGACAGTACATAAAATCCTAGCATAGGACATAATGATAAGTAGCACATCCAGAAACAAGATGGAAATGTTTCCAAGACCATAGTAGACATTGGCACTGATGCTGGCACATGCCAGACGTGCCACTCCCATATGCTCACAATAGGTATGAGGGATGATTCTATGTCCACAGTAAGGCAGCCTTAGGAGGAGGAAAACAATGGGAGCAATCATGCAAAAGCTTCTTAGGACCACGACTGCAGCAATCACACCAATGATTCTGTTGGTGAGGATCATGGTGTACCTGAGAGGGTTGCAAATAGCTACATAGCGATCAAAGCCCATTGCAAGAAGTACAATGCTTTCCATGACTGTAAAAAAGTGAATGAAAAAGACTTGAGCAACACAGCACCCAAAGCACACCTCCTGAAGGCCGAACCAGAAGATGCCCAGCATCTTGGGGATAGTAGCAGTAGAGAGACTCAGGTCAATTGCTGACAGCATGGACAGAAAGTAGAACATGGGTTGGTGGAGGCTATGATCCGTCCAGATCATAAACAGAATGATGAGGTTTCCAGCAAGAGCAATCAGATACACAATACAGAAGGGAAAGCCAAGCCAGATTTGTGCAGCTTCCAATCCTGGAATCCCCAGCAATAGGAATGAAGAAGGGTGGAGCTCAGTGGTATTGGGAGAAGACATTTTTCTGCAGGTAGATGATGGTCATGGTATTAAAAGTCAGTGGCCACTGGACAATTCAGATTCAATAGACAACATTTTTTAAAATCCTGAAACAAAATATTGATATTAATAATCAAAATCTAAAGGACTTCCATTGTTTTCCCTCCATAGCTCCTAGTAACACTGCTCATCTAGACCCAACTATGATAGGTTAAATTGCCAGATAGAAGTTAACATCATGCTTATGGACTGAAAGCAAGTTAATGCACTTCTTCTCCTCTACCTCAAAACCTAGACATGAGGAAATAAATTGATAACAATAACTCCCACAGTAATAATAGCTATCATTAATTTGGAATCTACTATTTTTCAGACATTGTTCCTACAGTTATTTACATATATTATCTCATTTGGATCTCCATACCTATTCTTCACACAAACTCTGCTAGTATGTGGTTTTATGGAAGAGAAAGATTTTGGTAATTTAATTAACTTCCCAATGTTTAAAATTGTTTTGCTAATGGAAGTAATGAGAAAGGAATGTAAGATGTGAGGATGAATAAAAAGATCAGAATAGTCAAAATTTCTTCAGAGAAGAATAAATCTTCACAACTTACACTATGAGATCTTGAGACTTTATATAAGACTTCATGATAATAACTGTGTGTTAGTAGCAAAAAACATGGTGAAAGAAGAAGGAGGAGGACAAAAACAGGAGCAAGAGAAGGAAAAAGAGGAGGCGGATGAGGGGGAGGGGAAGAGAGTGGAACAGCACTGAGAGTCTAAAAGCAGATCTGCACATTTCTTAGAGACAAAATATCTAAAAGTAAGGTGTCTCAAAGTGAGAAGATAAATTTGCCAAGGGAAAAATGGTAACCTATAAAATTTTTTCCTCAGCTGAAGTTCCTATTCAAGAGAGTGTTGGGACCTTATTACATAGGCATGTAATGATTGCAATGCAATCTGAGTAAGTACCAAGGTTGACTGATGGCACACAGCATAAAAATCTCTGCTCCAAGGCATATTCTTGATTTTTAAGGAATGGCCATCCTGTCTACTAACATCTGCTATTTCCAGTGCACATTTAAATGAAGACACTCCTATCAAGTCAATGAGGTCATATATGTCTGAAGTATTGCAAGTGCCCAGAAAGTATTTTCTTCCTACTTTATTCTCAATGAATTCCTCCTTCTGTCTCCTTTAAACCAATAATATGTACTATTTTATACCCATGTCCCATGCTCTAGATTTTAACTCAATTTCAGTGAGTCCAAATTCCAATTCTAAGCATACATTGCAAATACTTACCAAGATTTGTTCTGTGAACCCAGGGAGTCATTTAAGAACTGTTTGTTCAATATTAAAAACACACAGAAATGGCTTAAAAGGGCATTAATGTACCCTGAGAGATGTTAGTATAAGTACTTCTGTGTGTATGAATGTGGTGGGGTAGAGGATTACTAATATAGTCTCCAGGTGCCAGAGAGTTTACCGTTAAAACGAATATTGATTCCCTTTTGGCTTTATGCCAGCTGAAGAGAAGCTCTAGGGAAATTTCAGTGAACATTCTGCCCCATAACTTGATCACCTACCATTTCTTGTGATTTCATATATTTTTGACAGTTCCTAACTTGTCTTTCGTGTTTTCTTATCATTATATCACACAATGAATTGCTTGATATAATCCTTTGGGCTCTGTTGAGAATTGATATAACCACTAACATTTTTTTGTTTATTTTCACAAAAGGCAACATAAAACTTAACACTTTAATGTTTAAAATTCAGCAACAGTAAATTAACAGTGTTGTGTTTTTATCACTGCTATTTAGTTTCCGAAAAATTTCATCATTCATAAAATAAAATAATAGTAAATGGCGTATCCACTAAAGAGGACCATGAATGGGGAGTGTCCCATTCTTCCATCCTTCCATCTCCTAGAAGCCATTATTCTCCTTTCTGTCTCTGTAAATTTTTCTGTATGCAATTATCCTTTATTGTTCACACAAATGGAGTCATTCAATATGTAACTTTTTGTGTCTGGCTTCTTTCACTTTGCCTAATGATTTCATTTTATGACCAAAAAAATTCCACTGTATGTATATTTATTCACATTTCCTCTACACATGTGTCAATTGATAAATATTTGAGTATTTCCATATTTTTGGTATTATCACTAGTGCTTTAATGCACGTTTTTGTACAAGATTTTGTTTGAACAGCTGTTTCAAAATTTTGGAGTTATGTACTAAACAGTGGAATTTGGAGTCTTAAGATAATTCCAAATTTGATCTTTTGAAGAACTACTAAGCTGCTTTTCATAGGGTCTACACAAGTTTATACTATAGCAAGCAATTATGAAGGTCCTATATTAGCCAGCTACAGCAAATTACCTAACACTTGCAACCTAAAGGAGCAGAAATTTATTTGGCTATGGCTTCCAAAGATCCAGTCTAGGCAGGAGGATAATGGTGGAAGTGTGGGGTAGAGCAAAGTTGCTCACTTCAGAATAACAGGTGCAGCAGGATAACAGTGCCAGTAAGAGATATACTTTCTGAAAATATGCTCCCACTCACCTACCTCCACCTGGGCCTTGCCTCCTAACAATGCATTCAGCTATGAACATCAGTGGGTTAATCCACTGATGAATACAGTACTCCATGACCCAATCAACTCTACAGGAGTCATTAAATCCAGTGAAGCTGACAATTAAACTTACCCATCATAGGTTTCCCTTTCTTACACCCTCTGCAACATTTAAAAATTTTCAACTCTAAAATTTACACTGATCCTAGTATGCGCTAAATTGTGTCTCACTGTGTTTCAAATTTGCATTTCCCTGATGACCGATGCTGTTGAGCATCTATTAAAGGGCACATTGACCATTTGTTTATCTTTTGAGAAATGTGTATTGAAGTCATCTGCTCATTTTTTGATTAAGTCAAATGTGTTTTCTGCATTTTAAGACTTCTTCATATATCCTAGATATGAGACCCTTATTGGATATACGATTTTTCAATAATTTACCCCATTCTGTGGACTGTATTTTTACTCTCTTGATAGTGTTATGTGATTCATAAAAGTATTTGGTCCTCATAAGTTCAATTCCTTTACGTAATTACTTTGTTTTTGTTTCCTTATATAAAGAACTAAATAAGAGGTCATGAAGAGTTACCCACGTGATTTATCCTAAGAATGTTACTATTTATTTACATTTACATCTTTGATCTAGTTTAATTTACTTTTTTATATACTGTGAAATAAGGATACAACTTCAGTCTTTTCCAAATGAATATTCTGTTATGTTGCTACTAATTACCAAAGAGAGTTCCTCCCCCTGCTGAAGAATTATTGCATCATTGTCTAAAGATCAATTATCACATCATTATTAAAAATAAATTGGTTATGGATATATGGGTTTATTTCTCAACTCATTTTTTTCATTAATTTTTTTGTCTGTTCCTTTAACAGTGTCATATATTTTGAGTACTGTTGCACTGTTCTAAATTTTTAAACAAAGAAGTGTAATTCACCTAAATTGTTTTTCATTTCAGATTGTTTTGGCTATTCAAAATCTTTATTTTGCCATGTAAATTTTAAGAACAGCTTTCCATTTTCTACAGAAATATCTTTAATATCTTTTTAATATTGTGCATTTTACATAGAATTGAAGACAAATAAGTAGAAAGATGCACTATGTTAATGAGCTGGAAGAATTAATATTGTTGAAATGCCCATGGTTCCCAAAAAGATTTACTGAATCAGTGAAATTCTCAAAATTCTATGGTATTTTGCAAAAAGTAGAAAATAATCCTAAAATGCATGTGGAACACAAAAGACTCCAAATAACCAAAATACTATTGTACAAAAAGAACAAATCTGGAGATATCACACTGCCTGATTTCAAAATATGTGATGAAGCTATGGTAAATAAAAGAGCATGGTAGCAATGTAGAACAAACATGCAGATCAGTGGAAACATAATAGAAAGCCTAGAAATAAATCCATTCATTTACAGTCAACTGATTTCTAGTAAAGTTGCCAAGAACACATAGTGGATAAAGGACAATCTTTTCAAGTAATGATGTTGAAAATTCTGAGTACTCATATGCAAAAGAATGAAACTGAAATTTTACCTGATACCCTATGGAAAAATAAACTCAAAATAGTTTAAAGACTTTAACATAGGACCCAAAAGGGTAAGACTAAAAACGAAAAACTTAAGGAAGAAATATTGGTCTTGACAATGTTTTTTTTTAAATATGAGCTAATAAGTATACACAACAGAAACTAGAATAAAAGAATCAATTCCATCAAACTAAAAAGATTTCTTGTAGAAAAGGAAGCTATTAGCACAATGAAGTTATAACTTATGGAATGGTAGAAAGTGAAAACATAAATCATATGCCTGACAACAAATTAATATCTAAATTATAAGGAACTCAATACCAAAAATATCAGATTACCTAATTTAAAAATACATGATAGACTTTTCTGAAAGAAAAATATATTACTGGGTACATGAAAATGCCCAGCCTCTTGAATCAGGGAAATCCAAATTAAAACTATAATAAGAACCACTTTCCTTCTGGTAGAAAATTACCAAAAAGACAAAAAAATGTTTTGAGTAAATGTGCAGAAAAGGAAACCCTTTGTGTACTATTGGCAGGAATATAAATTCATACAAATACCATGGAAGGTAATATGGGGTTCATTAAAACATTAAAAATAGATCCACCATATGATTCAGCAACCTTACTTTAGGTACATACCCCAATAAAAGCAATTCAGTACGTCAAAGAGATATCTACACCCTCATGTTCATTTCAGCATTGTGTTAGTCAAAACATGATGGATGAGTGGATAAATATGATGTGTTATTTATACACAATGAAATTTTACTCGGTCTTACAGAAAAGCAAATTCTGTCATTTGTGACAACATGAATGAACCTGGAAGAAGCATTCTGAGTAAAATAAGCAAGCACAGAAAGACAATTACTGTGTTATCTCACTTATGTGTACAATAACATCTGGTTTCTGGAAGCAGTGAGCAGAATGGTGGTTGCTGTGAGTGGACTGGGATGGTGAAATGATGGTGAAAGGATACAAGGTTTCACGATGAGTAAGTAGTGAAGATCTACAGTCCAGCATGGTGACCATGGCTAAAGAATGTGGTATACTTGAAATTTGTTGAGAGTAGCTCTCACATGTTCTCACCACAACAGTAAGTATCACTGGTGGTGGTACTTTAATTAGCTTTGTAAATAAATTCACTATGTATTCATACAACAAAGCAATACATGTACACTATAAATATATAAAATCTGTATTTGTGAATGCTTTAATGATGCTAGGAAAATAAAATATATTCACTTAATAATGCTGTATATAATAATGTCTTATTTAGAATGTTGGATATTGCTAATTTTTCCTGACTCTCTTTTATGATTGCTATTGCTGAA
>RJWT010010952.1:0-23699 GCA_004365215.1 Cuniculus paca | reverse complement strand
TAGTATATACCTTTTATTGTAACCTAGAAAGTGTAGGAATTGTGGGAAGTAGTTTGTATTCATTATGTCTAATGCGTACTAACTTGCCCCATCCAACCTGCCAAGTCAAAGTGCCTGTCTGTTTCCATAGCTCACTTTCAGTCTTACAGAACAAATCTAGACACAACAGAGGATGAAAGATGCTAATAGGTGTCCTCCAAATCCCCGAGAAAGTAATAAGTAAGAATAAATAAATTAATAAATAAAAATATCATCAGCAGGCAGGTGGCTCAATTTGGTGGGAAATTCAGAAAGCTACAAAATATTTCTACTGGTTTGCTTGTCTTCATTAGAAGAGGAAATAAGGAAGTATAGAATTCTTTTTTTTTTTTTCGGCACCAGGGATTGAACTCACAACCTTGCGCTTGCCAGGCAGGCGCTCAGGCTGCTGAGCTAGATCCTTGGCTCAGAATAAAATTCTTCAATCAGATACCTTAATCCTGTGTTCTGAGAAGTCAAAACCATGGCGGTAGAAACAGGAGCTGCCTTTTTCTACCTGTTGGAAATTCTTTTAAAAAATGAAACACAAATGCTGCTAAGGGAAATGGGAAAAAGAATCAGGTAGAGATTTTTCCTTATCAAATCTTTGATAAACTTTCAACATAAGAGATTTATTATTATTATAAGGTAAAGAGGAATAAGATATTAGTAAATGTACTAATGAGACTAAAAGCAAAGATGAAACAACTATCTAAATGGTTGTCAATTTGGATATTTCATCTAGAAATGTATAAATTTAGGGCTTTAATTGGATAATGAACACAAAGTAAAATTTAAAGGATCATTTCTGCCCTTAATGTTTGTTATTTAAGAGACATGGGAATTGAAATAATTTCATAATTAGATTGAAAACAAATGATAAAAATAAAAATTCTAAGATAAAAATAATACAAGAATATTGATATTAATCAATATTCAACCAGAGAATAGTGATAAAAATAATCCAAGAGTTTTATAGATGCTGACATTTTTGGGCAAATTTTAAAAGCCTGACTTTTGTAAGAAGAATTAATTTTACTTTGCTGAGACAAGGAATATTCTGAATATTTTAAACAAGGTTAAATAGTATTCAAATTTGCAAGGCTCTTATTGAATGTGAAAAGTCATTGATTCTCAATCCTAGCTATACCTTAAAAGCTTTTTTCTGATTCTTATCCCAGACTAATTAATTCAGAATCTCTAAGTATGGAATTTGGGCATCAAATTTTTAAAAAAAGATCCACAGATAATTCTGTTGTGCTGCCAGGGTTGAAAACCACTAATTTAGACAACAGTAAAAGCTAAAGTTGTAAACTTGATGAAAGTAAGAACCATGCATGATTTATTCAACACATAATAGATGCTCAATAAAGATAGCACTAATTGAGTAATTTATGAATTATGTGGCACATCTACAATCAGGAAAGCCTATCAATACTTCTAATTCTATAATATTAGTTTTAAAATAGCACATACTGAGTGATAAAATAGCACACGCTGAGATTCCCTTGAATGTACATTCAAATAATGAGATTTTCTAACCCATAATCCAAAAAGTGAAAGATCCTTTGAAATGGAACTGAATTTGAATGAGAACCACTTCTCAACACCTAAAGGAACCAACTGCCTGTCTTGTTATCAGTAGACAAGGTCCCTAAGCCTGTCATAGATGTGACAAAATTCTAAAATTCTGGTCTGAGAAGGAGCCATACTTTCTCACATTTTTGACAGTGAAATTCTGTAAGACATATTTTATATCAGAGTTAGTGTACCCATATATTTATACCTAAAAGAAAAATCAATACTTGCTAGAAAAATGTGAGAAAAATCTCTGATGTTTTCTATTGTATTGTATTCATCAAAAATGTCACTAAAACAACATTAATTTACTGCCCCAGGAGGCATCTTCACCCACACCTTGAAAAACACTTTAATAACTCGACAGTGCAAATAGACTAGCCAAGACACAATAGCAATGCTCTCCTTGGGAATAGAAAATGGATTTTCAGTGATTGTAACTAACTCCTAATTTGCAATTCATTACATTTGCCTAAATGGATATATTACTGCTTACTCTATATTTCTTACATAGTGCAAATATCTGCTTCACAAAGGCAGGACTCTCATCTGCCTTGTATTCTGTCCTACCACCAGCAACTTATAACAACAGTGCCTGGCTCATATTAGAATGTTAGTGACTGGCCGTTAAAGTGGTAAACACACAATGAGTAAATTCCTTCTGTAGTAGTTCCTCAGTCACAATAGAACTACATGAAATTTTCAATTATTTTTCAACAACTTTCATTTTAAAAGTAAGTCCTAGTTGTACAATTTTCAACCTCTTCAAGAACCAGTTATAATCATTAGTTTTAAAGGGACTATTAAAAAATACGTGACATACTCAGAGGAAAGTATCATGGTGCTCTTAAAACTCACCTCAGGTTTTGTAAAATCATCCTGGTTTTAAAGTTTGTGGCTCTGAAGTCAAGATCAGTAAGAACTGGGAAACAGAGGAGAGACTCTTATCTATCTTTGGA
Source organism: Cuniculus paca (assembly GCA_004365215.1). NCBI lineage: Eukaryota > Metazoa > Chordata > Mammalia > Rodentia > Cuniculidae > Cuniculus > Cuniculus paca. Next base: position 21,144 of record RJWT010010952.1, on the reverse strand, counting down.
ATACTTGTTTATTCATAGCAAGCTGTAAATATCTTGGCAGAAAATTAGGCAGACCTTGGAAGTAAAAAAGCTATCAAATCAGAACCCTGGGGGTCATGAGTACAGAGCACCAATGGGGATGGCAAATTCTAGAAAGGTTCTGACCAATGAGGGGATTAGGAAAAGTAAAAATGACAAGTAATGGGCACGTGATGGTAGAAATGAAGGGCTTCCTTCATGCAGGGGTCTTGTGAGCACAAATGTCACCTATGGAGAGAAAGAACAGAAGAAAAGGTGAAACTATATATCAGTAAGTCTTTATCCATATACACCCAGAACATAGCAGATCTATAGATCTAGGTAAGCCAGTTGTTGTGAAGTTGAGTGAGTCCTGTGTTTCAGCTTGAAAATTTGTCATACTTAGAGACATCTATACTGTACTCTCATACTAATAGAGAAAACTCCATTATTTACTTAATATCTATTGAACTTTTGTCCTGGGAAAACATGAATAGAATGGTTAGTATATTATATAGAGTCCCTGTCCTTGTGAAGTGTCTATTCTAAAAGGAAATTTAGACACATATATGATTACTAATTCATTTAGTAATATTATTGGTTAATGTTGAGAGGATTGTTAATCCTTATTAATATAACTTATAAGTAATATTATTGGTTAATAATGAGAGCCATGGAGGTGATGGCAAATAGTACTGTAAACCCTTGAGCTATGTACTAAAGCATAAACAAAGAAATACTTGACATTCTAGATAGAGATGACAGTGTTTGTAAAGGTCTATGGCAATGAAAATATGTTATATTTGAGGGCAATGTGGCTATGAGGTAGGGATGAGAGCAAAATTATTAGAAAAATAATAAGAGTTCAGACCACATAGGAATATGAGGGATACCCTAAGGATTTGTTACTATACCTTGAGAGAGATAAGAAGTCACTTAAAGATTTCAGACAGAGTTCAGAAGAGTGGCTATTGTGGGGGAGGGATTGGGGCAGGATTTAATGATAATATGTCTTTCTCAGGTTGGTCCCAGGGCAAGTGATGCTTCTCAGTTGTTGTGAATAGCTGAGTCCAATTGTGAATAATGCTGTTCTGTTAGATAACAGCTTTAGTTCAGTTACTGAATGATCTTTCCAGTATATCCCCAAAGCTGTCCAATTTACTGTCTAGAGAAGTTCTCCATCTTAGCCCATTTCTCATTAGAAAATGATCTGAAAAGGAAAAAGGCTTTGCCTGTCTATTACTACTGAAGAAAATCTCCTTGAGAGAGGCTCGCCTTAATCTTGGGCCTATAACTCATGCACTCCAATAATGATTTGCAATAAATCTGCTTAAATCCTCATAGTATCTCCCTTTTAATTCTCAGTTTCTTCCTTATGGATCAAGCTTGGAAAGGCATAAATCCCTTTACTTATTAAGAAAAGCTCATAGCATCCTAAGTTGAGAATGCAGTTCCACCTGTACTGATGTGTCTACAGTGTAGTGAAATTTTGATGGAAATGAAATTTCACTTTCCAGATGTGAAAAATGAATGCCAGGCTATGGGACTCCTGCTTCTCCCCAAAGCTCTGTTTCAGCAGCTAGGATGTATTTGTCTAGGGCTTTTCTAAAATGCTTTTTTCAGGGTTAGATAAAATACAATCATTCTACGAAGTATTGTTTTTTAAAAAACTTGTTCTTGAAAAATTTAGATGTGGTAAATGTGAACCTACTAAGTGCCAGACACATGTGAAAATTAGATACACTACTTCATTTTGCCCTCATAATTACTTCAGGTGGCAGTACCATTTAGCATCTCCATTTACAGATGAGAAACATGAGGCTCTGAAAGTTTTATTTGCTGTCTAAGAATGTGATAGAACTGGACCCTGTGGGTACAACTCAAAACCCCCTCTTTTAATTTTGACATAATACATAATGCAGTTGGATCAATTACCTAAAGTGTGTAAGCACCACACCACTTTTTGACAGACTTCTAGTAGAGATGGTGACTTCAGCTTAGAATTCAACCCTGGTATGGCTTGTATAAAGATGTCCCCACAAAGCCTCATGCAGTTGTAAATGAGGTTTTTCAGAGATGGCTGGATCTGAAGTGTGTGATGCTGGGATCAAGAATATGATGCTGGGATAAAAGATGTAAGGCTGGGAATGATTCATGGTGCAGTACAAGGACAAGGCTTCCCCACCATAGGTGTGAGTGCTGTCCGCCCTAAGAGTAGGTAACCTGGATAAGACATAAGGGACAGAAAGAGGGTCATTAACTATCACTTGCTGCTTGCTGGCTTGCTGCCTGCCCCCTGCCATGAACTGTTTCTCCTCTGCAGTGCCCCTCTTCCATGCCACCTAGCCTTGGAGCCAAACAACTATGAACTTTGGGTGTTAGGTATTTTGTCTCAGTAATGAGAAAAGTAACTAAAACAAGCCCTATCTGTCTTCTATAGTCTTACCAAAAGAACCAAAAGAGTCCAACAATTGGGAAACGAAACCTGCATCAATGTAAGAAATCAGAGACGGCACCACACTCATGTCAGAAATCTCTGTGAATTTGTGATACAGTACAGAAATTACATGGCAGTCCTCAGGGAGCTAAACAAAAGCAAATATTCAGAAGCTGAGGAGCCTCCGATGTGGATGCATAGTGGGGAAGAGGAACAGGCTGAAAGACAGTGGGCTTTCTCTCTGGGGCCCTTCTGCTCTCTGGATCAATCTACAGCGGAGACAGAGCAGCAGGCAGTGGCTATCAAAGAAGGTTTAGGGAGGTGGAATGTAGATTGAGAGGCAATTTAAGAATAGCTGGATGGATTTATTTTTCCCCTCTGTGATGCCAAGAAGTAACAAAATGTTACCTAGAGCAAACATTTCAATCAGAACATGGATTCATTCAGAATATAAACTGTTCTTAAGGAAGATAGATAGCCTCTTCTCAGGAATGCAGCATACATTTGCTCAGTAGCCTTGGTATTGTACAAGGAAGCATCCTTTGGTATTTGTGGTACAGAAAAATGTGAGGTGTTTGCTGGTTTGCAAGGTGCATAAATTTGTTTCTGACCCTTGTTTTCTTCTAAATTCTACCTCTTCCACATTATACAAGGCCCAGCTCAGATGTTCACTCTTGCATAAAAGCCATTACTGAACACACCCCCACTTTTAATCTTCCTAAGTACCACTTTTACCGTCTCCATTCTTTTTTGGTTATTTGCTCATCTTTGTTGTTTAATTTTTAAAGTCATATTTGTATAGGGTAAAAAACAGCAAAACTAAATGCTAAGAGGGCATGGAATGAAATTATGTCTACCTACCATCCAAACCTCTCAATCTTATCCAGAGACATTTTTCTATTTGTGGTTTCTTGAAATGTCTTTCCAAAAACATTGGTCACTACCAGTAAATGGATGCTCCATTTGCACATTATTCTGCCTTATCTCTTCTTCAACTTAGCATATACAAGTATCTTGGATATTAGTGTATATAAGGCATGTAGACCAACTTCATCTATTTTCAGAGCTGTCTAGCATTATCTCTCTCTCTTCTTTTGAATCTTCATCATGAATCTACATTGCTTCTCTTACGATATATTCCTCACCTTACTTGGGATCTATTGTCCATCTACGTATGCACTTCCTTGCTGGATTTACATAGTCCTGGGGACTTTTCTTATTCCCCTGACTTTTGCCTATCACAACTGAGGCTGCTATAATTATCTTTGTACTAGTTTGTGAATCTATCTTTTCATTTCTCTTAGTCAAATGTCTAGGAGTCAAATTCCTGGGTTATGGGATAGACATATTTTTTAAATCTATTTTTTATTTAATTTTAAAGGGAATAAAACAGAACAATAAAACAAATTGAAACACTGATTAGACAATAGGAAATCTACAGTAGTTACTACATTGCATATTGTTGTCCTCTAAATAGTCGCTCGGCTTTAGGCTTGCAAAATTAATCAAGCAATACAGTTCCTCTGAATAAGCTGTTTGCTCATGGTGAGGGGCACTGTTCTTCTTTCCTCAGCCTGCGCTGCAGGTCAGCTCACAGGCAGAGGCTTAGCTTCCTTCCTGGTTCTCCCCCTTCCATGCTGACAGACATATATTTAACTTTTCTAAGAAACTGTCAAAAAGCCTGTCCATAATTGTATCATATTAAACTCTACCAGCAATGTATAAAGATTTAATTGTTAAAATAATGTTTGGTACTGTCAGTGTTTTAAAACTTTAGTCATCTTAGTGTGTGTAAAATAATATCCTGTAGTAGTCTTAATTTATATTTCATGCACCATTAGTAATGTTCATCTAACTTCTTTTCTTTAGTATCAGTTCTGGTCTTTTTTCCATTTCTTTGAAAGTGTGTCACATTTATTTTTGTTAATGAGTTATCAAATATATGTACTGGGAATATTTGTCCTAGTCTAGGCTTCTCTATTCATTTAGTGAATATAGTCTTCTGATCAGCAGAAAATTTTAAACTTTGTAAGACATAGTCTACCTTTTTTGGCCCTTGATTTTGGTGCTTTTTTATGTTCTGGTTAAGAACTCTTTTGGCTGCTCTAAGTCATAAAGATATTTTTCCTATATTTTCTTCTAGCAACTTTACATATTTAAGCTTTTACATTTAGATATATGCTATTACTTGAGTTATCTGTTTGCCTCTTTAAAGATCCTCTATTTGATACAGTCACATTCTGAGGCTTAGAGCTTCAACTTCAACATAGAAATTCAGGAAAGGACACATTTCAGTCCACAACAGCATACCCCTGGTCCTTATTTCCTTTGTCCCTCCTTTGTGACTTTCTTTTGGGTCAAGTAGGCATATTTTTACTATTCCATTTTATATTCTGCTTTGTGGGATTTTTTTCTCTGAAACAGGGTCTTGTTATGTTCAGGTCAGCCCCCAGGTTATACTCAACCTCATGGTGATCTCCTCGCTTTAGCTACAGAGTACGGAGATTATAAGTGTGTACCACCATTTCTGGCTATATCCTTTATTGACTTCTTAATTATGTGACTTTTTAATGGTTTCTTTAAAGATGGGTATCTGGATCTTTACCTTTTCACAGCTGCCTTCAAATCATATCCTATCCCTTGTGAACGCATTAAAGTTACAATATGATGATTCTGTATACCCCACTTGACCTTTGTGGTCTTATTGTGATAAATCGATATTTGTTGCAAACCCTACAATGTGTTGCTATTACTTTGACTTTAAAAGTTGATCATCTTTTAAAGAAACTTCTAAAATGAAATAAAAGATAATAGCCTTTAAGAAATTAAACTCTATATATGACATTAAAGGGTAACTAGTATTCTAAAGAATAAAAATACAGAAATATATTTCTATATATATTGTCCTTAACTAATAAATGTATATATCACTGTCTCTTAATTTGGCAGGTTAAAAGATGTTGCTTCCTTGTCTCTGGGCTCCATTCAACCAGGAGTCTCTAATCTTAGCAGCTATAGCCATGGAGAAGAATATTGAAGGCAAAGTAAAGGGTTCTCTAAAGGACGAAACTTGAACTCCATGTAACAGTAGACTTAGAAACCACTCCCCAGTCAGACATAAGAATGCTATATTCCTCCTCTCACCAGAGCCACAGGAAGTCCTCTGTCAAGGCCCAGAGGGGTTTTTGCATACTAGAAGAGAAATATACCATATCTCCAGAATTCTAGCAGCAAGGGAAACAGTATAAGAAGTCAGTGATAGTCTTTGTACTGTCTCCTGTCATTTACCCTTTCAAAGCACAAAGGAAAATGGAAAAGGAGAATACCAAAAAAGGGGAAAATGCTTTGGGACATAAAAGTGCCTAGTTTATAAGAATGACTCCACTGGTCAGATGGGGATGATATGGACATGGCAAGGCTTAAAGAGATATTTGGGTGTGTAGTTTTGGAGAACCCAGGTGAGGATGGGTGGTTTTGCAGATCCTTACTGTTCCACTGAGCAATTCAAATTGTACCATGACACAGTCAGTCTTAGTGCTTAGAAAGAAGAAATGAGAATACAGATGCACTGTAAATAGTGTCAGCTTCTAGGCATTAGCAAGTGCGGTGCTTTACGACCATGTAGTTTCTTTTTTTTTATACATTCCTGGATACTACTGTGGTGGTGGCTGCTCACAGTCTGAACTGAAACTCCTTTTAAGGGTTTGAATATGCTACAAAGTCCAACAACCTGAATGCAAATTGAGTCACTAAATTTAAGACTAACTTGTGGTAAGTGCTTTATCTAAATTATTTCATATTCATGATGCTTTAAGATTTGCTACATGCAAATGTACTGTCAACTAGTGGTATTGGGACATTATTATCTTAAGTGATGAACTTCAACTTTGAATCAAACACCTCATTAGAATAAGCCAAATGCAGTATTCTTTATGATCTGTTACATTTGACAGATATTTACATGTTATATTTGCAAGTGTGGATTGATATTACAAACACTCATAGGGAATTATGTTTAGAGAATTATTGCTGTAGATATTTGTTATATAATGGTTAATATTTGGAGCGAACATTTTCAAGCAATGATTGAGGTGAATTTCGTAATCTCAGAATCTCCTTGTCTGTCATCATCAATTATGAATTTTTGGTTATAAGAGACAGAGAGGGGGAAAAAACCTTGAATCAAACAAAAAGTGAGGTAAGTATGATATTTCTTGGGCTCAAGAAATTGAAAGAGTTAGAAATATTTCTGTATTCAAGCAAAGATTGACCCAATAGCACATATGTTGTAAGCAGAGTCTGGTTTTTCTTTTTGCTTTGTCTTTTTAGTGTTGGCTTCATCCCTAGGCTTCACACATTGCCTCCTGCCCTGTTTCCAGCTCTCTTTACTTTTTTACAAATGGTTGCTACTAGCTCCAAACTCACAGTCTTGAACCACATTGTTCCAGAAAAGAGAATCCTGTATACATCCTTATATGCTCTTTTTCTTATTGGCTCAGATTTCCTCAGTTATCCCTTCTGAAATCCTGGTTATCATAGGGAAAGGAGACCGTGACTGGCTTAAACTAACCCAGGTCTGGGCTGGAAGAAGGAGTGGGTCAAGCCTGCCTGAACCACAGGGTCAAAGGAAGGGTTAGACATCAGAAGGGAGGGAGGAAGTGATCCCACCATAGACTGAAGAAACTGCCTGGCAGAGAACTTAGTGTTACTTCCCGGATATGTGACCTAAAGAGTTCAAAGTTATGTGACACTCAGCCTTTTCTTGTTTTGTTAACCTCAGGCTTCGAGGTTTTCCTTTACTGCAGAATTAATGCCACCATTCAGGGTACCTGTAAGTATATTTTGTCCTTAACAGAGGCTTCTTCCTGTTGTCCTGGGAACTTTTCCTTCTACATTTAAGAGTACTTCTCATTCAAAGGCCTCTAGGAACAAAATCAAACAACCAGTGCTTCATTTCAAAACATATATTTACTTCATTTCTAGCAACTCTAATCAGGAGTGTACCTAAGTGGTATAAATGCGTGAATCATCATTATCGCCACCATCCTCTTCCCTGCAGACATTGTGCTATGCACATTATATACACTGTTGTGCTCCAGTATTGGAGGTCATGTCTTTGTAAATCCTTTACACCTTTCTAGACCCAGATCTGGATCTCCCCCAAGAAGCCTTCCACAATCACCCTGAGTCTTAAGTCTTAGTATCTTCATTAGCTTGTATTGTTTATCTAAATTATTTATCCCCCTCTGCCCTGATCTGAGATGTTAGCTGCTCAGAGACAGAAACCTTAATTTGTAACTTTCTGTATCCTCAGAGCTTAACACAGTGACATTGAACATCTGGGGGCTCAACAAATATTGATGATCACTCAAGACTTGAACTCTCATTCTGTGGAGGAAATCAGGAAACCTTTATACCTCAGAAGAAAGATCTTTGTGTAGACCGCACCACTGGCCATCTTTGTCTGAGTGATCATGGCTTTTTCCTCAATACTTCTCACATTAAGAAGAGGAAAGATTTAGGAGCAGAAATGTTTCCCTTAGCAGTTTTATGTTCAGTGTCATTCCTGTAATGGGACTGAGATAAGCATTTTTATTTTCTGAACTTTGTGACAAAGAAAATTGACAAAAAGCAGAAAGATCATAGACAATGGAATCACATAGGTCTAAGTTTAAATTGTAGATCTGTTGCTTATTGCATGCATTATCTGAAGGGAATTACTTAATGTTTATAAACATTAGCATATTCCTCTATAAAACTGTAAATATAATTCTAACATCAGAATGTTGGAATATTTTTGTCTCTATCTCAACTAAATATACTACACTATAATTCAATTCTTATGCTAGCTAACTACTATAATTAGCATCAGACTTCAAAGTTTTAACTACCCAGGTAACAACAAGGTTGCCATTCAGACATCAAATATAATTTCTGCACTTCTGACCAATGAACTACCAACCCAAGAATTTCCTGCTGTGGGCCCCATGCTTGAAAACTTTCTAGAACCACTTGCAGTACAAAGAAAAGTAACGCTTATGATAACAATTTTATAATAAATGATACATATAGCATAAGATCTGGGATGGAACACAGGGATGCACTTTCCCAATTGGAATCATGATACATTACTCTCTTGACATATCAGTGTACTCACTAATCAGGAAACTCATTGAAGTCCCATTGTGCAAAGCCTTTTACTAAGGTTTCATTACTTAGGTATGACTGATTAGATAACTGCCCATGGTGTTAAACTCAGTCTCTAGCTTTATTCTCCTCTCTAAATTTTGGGCTGGTCCACAGTCCCATTCCTCCAGTCAAATGGAAGGTCTTTCTGGTATCTAACTCATCTAAGCCAAGGGAAGCTCATTAGCGTATCAAGGAACTGCTGTTACTCAGGAAATTTCAAAAGTTTCAGGAGTCCATGCCAGGAAACTTGGACAAAGACCAGACAAATTCTTTATTATACTAAAGGAAGATTGTACAATAGTGGATGAAAATATTCTTTTATGAAGAAAAAAGTGGACACAGAACTAATCAAAGCACTAAATTTAAAGACTTAAATTTTATGATCAACTTTCAACACCATTGACCCCCTAACCCCTTTTTTTCTGCTTTTCTGAACTCTATCTAACTCCTGCCATTTAAAAGACTCAGTGCATATAGTGGGTAATGCAATCAGACATAACTGAACATGAAAAGGAATTTGTTATAAATGAAGTTTGTGTTTAATCAATGAAGTAGAAGAAACTTCTGATGAAAGAAAGAATTTTGACCACTCTTCATGAATAATGTTCTCTTACAGGCCAGGAGGAATAGAGAGAAACCTAGGTAACTTCCCCAAGAAATGCAGTGAGGAGGAATGACAAGTTGGACAAGACCAGATCTTGGCACAGTTACCAACATAACGAATATTCTTGCTGTGCTGAGGACACAAATGTGCTAGAAACAAGCTATGATCTTCACATTCTACAAGGCTATTTCAGCTTCGCATTCCTGGGTGAATTTTTTTGCGATACTCTCTCTTGTACTTGTCTGTATCATCTGTTTGCCAGACCTTGAATGTAGGAAAAAATTTGCTTTGAGTTTGGGATGTAACTGCTGCAGTGAAACAAGCAGGAGCCACATGTCATTTCTCAGTCATTAGTTTGAATATTTTGCTGAGAGTTTCCACTGTTTCTATCAACCCAGAGATGACTCTGTTCATTCTGAAATATCTAAATAATCAGATGCAGAAATGTGCAGAGGCGGCAGCACCTCCGTCCAATAGTCTGATGACAGGAGGAAGGGATGAGTTCCATGCAAATCTTTCATTATATTTTGTGCTTCTAAAGCACAAACTTCAGCTGCTCACTGTGTATTGAACACTTGGTCTCCTGTCTGGCACATAGCAAGGACCTAATGGCAAATGATAAATAACACACAAAATAGAATCTCCATAAAAATGGCATGTGGATCCACAGTGTACTTCATTCCCAACCCCCAGGATTACCACATGCTCTCTCTAAGTATTCTGACATGATTTTTTCATATCACTGGAATGATGTGTCATTGTCAGGATATTGTAAGAGATCAGAGTTCATGTTACTATGTTCAGTGAAAAAAGAACCAGATTACAAAATTCAACATAAATATGATCACAGCCCTTATCCTTACATACATATGCACATGTAGAAAAAACACTGGGCAACATTAGTTTAAAACATTTAAAACATTATTAAGTTTTAAATTTTTGAATCATGCAATAATCATTTATTGTTAATTTTCTCTTTTATTTTCTTCAAAATGTTTACAATGCTTATGAATTAGTTTTATCACAATAAAACCTACATGTTTGTTGTAACAATGTGAGTCAGAGACCACCTGACAGGTTTCTGTAAAAGCAAGGAGACATAAGATTTAATATACCTGGAAAAAGGCAGATGGAGGGTGAAAGGACCATCCATGGGGAACAAAGAAAAGTGGGGCTTTTTATAAGGTTTATAAAGGGGGAGAAGGTGTCTGACAAAGGACGTTATGAGCAAACATCTTTGATCAAAGTTCTCAGAACATCCAGTGCAAATGTATGGATGTTAACATGTCCTGGTGCTGGGAAGATTCCGTGCTCTGCCTTATCTCTTCTTTAAGACATCCTGCCCTATGTTTGCTGAGGAAAGCACCTGTGCTGGGCTGTGGTTTTTGTCTGAGAACAATGTAGTTGCTGAAAAACAAGTTGGGTGCTGGGAAAGTAATGCCTGAGTCAAGCCTGATACTTTTGTATACATTGCCCTGTGGTTATTTTGAATTTTTTTTCTGTGTGTCTGAATGATAGCCTTATCTCCTCAAGTGGAATGAAGTGGACTATAGGGACAATGCTTCCCATTTTGTTTGCATGATTGCCTTTTCATTAGGTTCTTATGTTCATCAGTTTCTGAGCAGAAACATTTGCTTCCCCAAGTTTGACTTCTTTTGGCTAAGAAATGGAATCCCAGAACCAAAATGTAGTACGGATGGGTGAGAAATATTGGGAAACATCAGTGGCCTAATTTTATGGTAAAACTCCCTGAAAACCTTCTCTAAGCTCCTTACAACAGCCTGTGAGGTTTCACAAGACTGTCCATTCCTAAGAATCCCCCTTGACTCTGAAAACGGCACCTCACTCTCCTTAGAGCACAGGCTGATAATTCAAAGTACCATGAGCAGAATACCTTCAGAATGATACAGTTCATTGTCAGAAGTTGATTTGGAGACAAAATCTGGGAGTGAATAATATTGGCTTATGGAATATTCCAGAACAAACTCACTCATTGATTCAGAAAATATCACATGAAAACCATGGTGAGAATGTGTTGAAAACAAGTCTTCATTTTGTAGGACTCACTCTCTATGCAGGAAAGATCCTCAGAGAAAATATGTAATTTAAGGACATTTTTCCCAATTCTGTGATGCCTCACTATCAATAGGTGCTAGCTATGGAAATACTCCACTGTTGTATTTAGATCTGAAATGTCCTGCAAAGACCCTTATGTTGAAGGATCTCAGTCCATGGGACCATGGGGCCATTAGGGGCTGGTAGAATCTTTAAGAGGTGAGGCCTAGTGGAAAGTCTTCATGTCATTGGGTACTTGACCTTGAAGGGGAGAGTGGGGCTCTGTACCTCTTTCCTCTTTCACCTCCAACCTTGAGATCAGTGAATTTGCTTTGCCATGCATTCCTGCCATGAAACTATGCTGTGGCAGGGCAGAAGCTTTGGTGTCAACCAATCATGGACTGAAACCTCTGAAACTATAAGCCAGAATAAGCTTTATAAATTGATTTTGTTGTTGTTGTTATTTGTTTATAGTGATGTTACAGTCGAATGAGCCAAACTCGTCCAGGTTCTTGTGCATGACAAGGAAAGAGTTGCCAAGCATATACCTTGTAGTAAGTAGTAAGTAGATACGTTCATTGAAGCTCATGGGAAGGTAACAGCAAGAACAGGCAGAAGGGTGAAGAGAAAAAGGAGGAGAAAGAGGAGCCCTCAAGAACTCAAGTTTCCAATATTTAAAGGGTCAGATATGTCTGACTCCAGGGGCCTCCCATTCAGTGTCTCACTGGAGTCCATGTTCTGCTGCCTCAGGCTTTACAGCCTCTTAAATTTAAACATGGATAATTGTTAGAGTGATGTTGTGTTTATTGTGGAATGAGGGAAAAGGAGTCACTCCTTCAACTTTCCTGCTTCTGTCTGTACTAGTGATGGAAAACTAACACGTCTGCCTTTAAGCTTGAAGGCATTTTATTTTTCTTCTGTTGTTTTATTCATTCAATCAATCATCCACTCACTTGTTCAGTCAACAAAATTCAGTAATTATTTAGGGCACTTTCAATATTGCTAACAATGTGAGAAACACTAGAAGGGTTAAGGGACAGAATATTTGCCCAAGTGGCTTTTTAATGAAAATCATAATGTGATACATGTGATGCTTCTGATCTGTGTCATGCATTGCGAGAATTTCAAGGCTCTTCCAGCCCACACAATTCTCAAGTTAAAATGCCTTGCTCACATGGAACTCCTTCTCAAATAACTGAAAATTAGGAAAACAACATTTCCCTTCTACATGTTAATCTTTATTTTATTTTATTTTTTGTGGTACTGGGGATCAAACCCAGGACCCTGTATATGCTAGGCGAGTACTCTACCACTGAGCTACATTCCCCAGCCATGTCCACTTTTAAATCAAAGTAATGAAGGGCTCCCTTCTCTGGCCCCTGGGGAGTGTCCTTACTGACCACAGCTGGTCATGCCTTGGCCATTGCGATGAATCAAATCCATGTAATAGAAACTTTGCCATATGCAAGCAATTAAGAAATTCAGAAAGGCTAACAGAACTTAAATGGCCCAAAGATAAAATATGAGTATTTTATGTGAGTAATCAAGTTTTCTACAGGGATTGTTTGAAAGTATGCTTTCTTGGTATGCTCTTGAAGCTTTATATCCATTTGTGATATTAAAGAGAAGAAGGACTCTGGCAGAAGGTCTTATTTTTTCTTGCCAAGGAGAATTCTAAGGTTGGCATTTTCTTGTAAATACCCTTGTTGGCAATAATTTCTTCCCTGGTGTTGCGATGTAATGCTGCCGTTTCCTTTAATCTAAGCTGTATGTTTCAATATCTGACCATTCAAGTCATTTTAACAAGAGACACAAAAAGAAATTACTTCGGCCAGTTTTCTGAGATGTTGGGATAGATGCTGTCATTTATAGCCACAGGCTAGGAGAAATCTCTTCAAGGAGCAGGGGAATCTGTTCCTGGAACCTTATCTGTTTTATTGCAACATGATGAAACATGAACACTATCACATACTGTGTTTTCATCCACTGATAGTCTTAGCTTTTAGTCTTCAGTGACAATGATTAATACAAATGCTCAATGACTTACTCAACCACAGAAATAGGGATTTACCATCAGTCATCTTATAAAAGGCCAGCAATGCAATTTGAAACTGGAGAAAGAAATTCAACCAAAGTAGAAATTTCCCATGATGCCAGTGAGCCCATTGGTCTCACCTTGATGTCTCCACTAAAAGATCCGTCTCTCTCTACAAGACCAGCAGCTGATCAGGGAATAAGGCATAGTCAGCTGAGCTTGCACTTCAGATTCACAAACAGCCTCAGAGGTTTCCCTTTCTTGGCAAATACAATTTGACCAGGAAGTGATTTGGGGTTTCAGTAGGAGACTTACACTACTCATGAGCTGTGTGTGAGCAAGACGATTTTCATTAAAAAGTCAAATAGTGAATTAGTTCAGCAAACAGATCACTTGGACATGATGTCTGATCAGCATTTATTTAAATCTGGCACCATCAAAGCAGATAATTCTTTCATTTCTAAACATGTATCAAGGATTTAGTTTATACCATGCAATGAATGTTCTAGGCCCTGAGATTTCACTAACAGCAAAAAAAACAAATTTCCTTCCCCTGTGGTACTTAAAAGTGGAGGAACATGAAAATTAGCAAATTAAAGAAAGGACAGAGAGAGGCAAGGGCAAGGAAAGAGGAAAGAGTAAGAACTCCAAAGGAAACATGGGGTATGTGTATATATGTATGTTAGCCCTGGCATTTATGTAGCTAAATAAGATTTTGTACAAGTCTTGGAGCTGCACTGAGCATCTGCCCAGTGCTCACCACAGCAAACTCGTGATGCAGTTTGATCCCAGTAACAGGTTTGGCTGGTTGCAGAATGCCCTCTAATCATTTAACTAATTAAGTTGCAAACAACTAGCTAGTTAAGCTGTAACAAATTGACTTGTTGATTGACTAGACTGTAGCCAATTAACTTGTTTTCCAAGCCTCACTACTCCTATAAATACCATCTGATCTTATTGGCTAGATTTCTCAGAACTTGCCCTAGTCCGGGAGTTGTCAAAGTCACAAATCGATTTTGTTTTGCTCAAACTTTCTGAATTTAATTGAGCTATGGAATTTTCCTTTTAACAGTTTTCATGTAGTTGGCAAAAGCCAAAGTAGAACTCCAGTAGCCCAAGGAGCATCGGGTAACCAGACCTGGACGCTGCAAGTCTCTTGTGTTTCTGTCTTGCTGCATTTGGGGAGTATAGGTAAGTTCTGCTCAGATTCGGAAGCTCTGAAGATTTGTGATTTGAGTTGTTTGAGTTGGAGCAAATTTTGATCCACACTGGTTTGTAAGTTGTGACAGAAACAGGACTGGATTCTGTAAGAAAGTCTCAAGTATCCTACTAGGCCAAACAAACTAAACTATGTTCAGCAGGAACTGGCCTGGTCCTGCAGAGAGACTCTACCTTTTGGAACCTCATCCAGGGTTGGTTTATGCTCATAACCTTGGCGTGGTTGTCTGTGCTATGGAAGGCCACAGTGATCTCTAAGGGGCTTGTGGAGGCTGCCTGTATTACAGAGCTACTGGACTAGGTCTAGGATCTGTAATATTTCCATTTGGAACTTTAGCCAACTTCATGTACAAGAAGACCTAGAACCTGTACTTCTTTTAGATAAATGAATAAGTCTTACCGTGAATAATTTGGAATTATATGTCCACAGTAAAGAAGTTTTGGCTTAGAGAAAATCATTTGTAGTATACATGAGAAAAAAATCAATGACTTTATAGAACCAATGAGATTAACACAGAGAACCTTTTAAAAGGTTAAATGAGGAAGGAAAAAGAGTTATAGAAATTGAGCCTTACATGACTAAGGTCTTCAACTAACTTTGTGCTTCACTTAAGATTTAAAGCACAGAATAATAATATAAGTTACCCGAATGTAGCAAGGAAGATGGTTTGTCCTTGATGTTTGTTAAGGAGTGCCACCTAAACTCTGTCATTTAGTTCATATAGGAAAAATGGGACAGGATAGATTGGAAAGCAGCCTGTTATTATTTTGAGACCTAATTTTAGTAAAGGAAATCTATATTTGTGGAGAAAGTCCATGTAGACAGGTCTCCTTCTGTACAGGGAAGAAATGTATTTGGAGCCCCGTAGAATGGAGAAGGTGTCTTGTGTCCATATGAGGAGTCTCACTGGGCCACTTGTGAGGCTTATAATGAGGTTTTATACTTCTTGAGGTTTTGTTTTTGTTTTGTTTTGGTGTCTAGGCAGATGATAGTATTTAGGCCAGAAATCTGATGTTGACCAGGTCAGTCAAGGAGAGGGTAGAATCCTTTCAGTTTCCCTGATGAAAAGAGTAAAATGGTTTAGGGGTAAAGAAGACATCCTCAGAGTGAATGGTTTTTAAAGAAGATGGTTGGGCCCATAGAATAATGATGACTTGTGACAAGGTCTTGCCAAGTGTGCTGAAGTTATGTCTGTGATGAGAGTTAATATTTAGAGGATTGATTAAAAACAGAACCTCCAAATGAACTCAGCTGTGAAGTAATGGAGAGGAACGTGGCCTTGCATTTTGTTTGTTTGTTCAAAGGCCTTCAAATTAAGGTAATCAATAAGCTAAAACAAAAATATTTGGGGACATTATTTCCTGAACTCCTTTGATGGCAAATTTTCTTTAGGGAGCAAATCAAATATGATTGTTAAGGGTAAGAGTTAAGGTGAGGTTGATATAAATGGACAAAGGTTTATGGCTGAGTCTGTCTGGAACATGAGTTATGTTAAGTGAATTAAGTACTAAATATATATGAAATGTCTGAGTCATTAAGTTAAAATATTAAAACTTGTTCTTTAACTATTATGATTTTTGTTCTCTATTGGAGGGGAGAGTCTGAAGACAGGGTGATTCTGCCAAGTGGGAGATTTCCCCATATGGATTGGGGTGGGCTACTAGAAATGGTTTTAAAGAGAAAAGTTGTTCAGTACTTTCATTGTGAAAAATATGTAGTGTCTCGATTAATTAGCAAACACTGAGTAATGAAATAAACTTATTTAACACATATTTTACTGCCTATGTCACACATTCTACTTCAGAAATCTAATGAAAAGTTAGTTGTAGTTCCTTCTCTCATGGAGTGTCATAGGAGAAACAAATGAACGCACAATAAAAGAATATACATAAAGTAAATATAGAAGGTGCTATGAAGGAAAAGAATTGTCCACTCATTTTTACCTGTGTTGTCTGCAAAACAATGAATCATTGAGTTGAACTCTTTGTCATTTGTTGCCACTTACCTAGTACCAGACAGCACTGGTCTCACAATTCAGTGTTTGACTATGAACACATCTGGCTAGTGGAAAAATCTTATTTTTGTGAAGTATACAGAATCTAGGTGTTTGGAATAGACAAGAGAAAGGTTACACTACGAGGAAATTGTGTCTACAAATTGTGAAATGATGTGTTCATTTACAAATGTTGATATAAGACAGCTCAAAGTTGTCTACTTATTAGGTTGTCTCTAGAAATTGTTTATTAGCAATTTTTAAAAATCCTATTATATAGTAACTGCAACTAGAAATGACTCCTGATGCAAGAAAAGTGAGACATTTTTGGTAGGTGAAAGTATCTGGTGTGAAAAATGTCTTTAAGGGGAGAAGAAAATTTTTGACGTAAGGTAGAAAGACTGGTATTCTAAAATGAGAGAAGAAAAGTATATTACAATTTAAGGAATATAAGACAATGGTAGATTTTGTGAAGGGAGTTTTGTGATCCAGCTTGCCAAAATTAGAAAAGAATTAATAAAGCTTTCTGATAACTAAGTATGAATACCAAAGGTATAAATACACAGAAATTAGAACTGCTTACCTGTGTTCAAATGAGGCTTACTTGGAGAATTGACCTCTTACTAGAAACTAGAGTTTAGTATAGCTTTAAGTTTGGAAAACTTAGCCCTCTCTATTGAAGAGCTGGTTTTTTTTTTATTTTTATTTTTTTATTTTAAAGAGAACAAAACAAAACTAAACAAAACAGAACAGACCACTGCATAAGAGCCTGTTTTTTTCCCCCCATGACTATCTGGTTTTCTTTATTTGCTTTTGAAGTCTCTTAGTTATCATTTTGGTTAGATGAATGACTATTTTGTAGCGACCTGTGATCTTTGTTTGTTTGTTTTTTGTTTTTTGTTTTTTTTTGTGGCACCGGGGATTGAACTCATGACCTTGCACTTGCCAGGCAGGCGCTTAGGCCGCTGAGCAAATCCCTGGCCCTGAGCTTTGTTTTTTTAAACTAAGAGTTTTGAGTTTTTGATATGCCAGTTTCCCCCAAATTGAATCTCATTAATTCTTTTGACCTCAAGCTAACTTTGGAATGCTCCAGAATGGCCCCCAGAACATCTGAAAAGGAGATATTAACTCTGGCCTGTTTGACATAGAAAGTATGGTGATACTCTGACCTTACACCAATTTAGAAAAGTTTATTTTTATGAATAATATTTGCATGAATGTGTGAACACGCACTTCAAACTGTATGAAATCCATAAAAGTCTGGTACTTCTGATGCATGCTATCAGTCGTAATTCTAGTTATTAAGATGCTGTATGAAACTGAAACAACTGAATCCTGTCAGTTGTCATTGTAACGAACTCTCCTCAGATCTTTAATCATGACTATTTCAAGTCTGGTCATTTCATAGACGGTTGAGTCTGGCCTTGAAGTGTTTCACCTTCAAGGAGACTCATGAGAAAGACTGACTGAGCACGTTTTTGATGCCCTAGATTATATCATTGGACAGGGTAAGAATTCCTAGAACTCTAGTGGAGAGATTGATTACTCATAAAATGGCTACTCTACCATTAAGCAGAACAGGCATTAATTGAAAACCAGGGAAATGCTCAGATTCTTTTGCTGAGTCAACCAGTGCTGAGATATGCAACTTGAATGACTTCTTTCCAGTTAAACAGAAATGATGCTTAGCTTAAATTTCTTTGTGCCTGCCTTTTTCACTTGACAGGGACTAGGCTAGGAATTAGACTTTTGGACACTTGTCCTCACTCTGTATCTTAATTTAGCAAACTTGCAGTTTGCTATATTACTTATTAGTTGAACAAGGAGGAATTGGAGCAGCTATTAATACTTTGTGTTGCATATAGATAGATACATGGAGTGTTGCAGGAACTCAGTTATAAGAAAATTAACAAATAGTCTATTTGATTAAAATGGATGGACTCCTAATCTGCCTGTTTTTTCTTTACTCGTATGATTTATAGTAATTGGTTCAGATCACAGTGGTGGGGAATCTATGGCATGCACGCTGCAGGAGGCATGCAGATCCCTCTCTGTTGGCATGAGTCAAGTTGCCCCAGCAGCTGAGCATTGGATAGCAGGTGTTTTTTTCTAAACTAAAACCTCAGTATTCAGGTTTAATTGAAGTACTGGAACTTTGTAGTAAATAAGTGAATTTTGGGTTATGGCTTGAGAATTCAGTCTTCAAAAGTTTCACCATCATTGGTTTAGTAGGACCCTGGATAAGGAGTATGACACAAACTCTTGGTATTGTCCTCCTACCAGTCATAATAGCATTCCCACTGGTGCATTGTATTTCCCCAGCCTTAAATGTTTGTGCAGTCATCTGCTGAATCTAAATTGTTTATTTCCAGCTGCAATGACAAGAACTCATGCACTATCATGAGGGCATTATAACCTGTAGGTGATGTATGGTACAAGAAACACAGCATGACAATAACGGAGTGGAAGTGATGCTCTGAGCCTTGGTGTGAGATAACCCAAAGCGTGCAGTTTTTGATGCATTGTAGGACAATGTGTGTTTGGACTGGACACTTGCACTGGGTTCAACAGACTAACCAATACAGAGTTTAATCCAAGTAACTGGACTTTGGCTGATTGTAGAAGAACCTGTAGCCATTAATTGACAACATATAAACTACTGCTACCTACTGATGGGTTGACTAGGCTATTGCCAATTGTTTTCTATCCCTAACATTTTTTGGTCTAAAATTGCTATCTGATCATGGTGGAGACCTCAGAACCTACTCTGGGGCTAGTAACTGCCTGACTTGAAGTTGTTTTTTTTTTTTTGCTCAAATAAATTCTCCTAAATTGGTATAAGGAATTGTTCTTTTTACACATTATCACAACCCTAGCTCAGAGGAACATACAAATGAGAGCACTTAATTTTTAAAGTCAGAAGCCTATTATAACTCAGGAGTCTGAGTTATTTATCTGGAGCATAATAATGGGGGTCTCTGCTGTGCTCCTGAATGTAACATGGATACAAGACCCTCTCATGCCAGGGATAGAAAGAATACTATTATACTTGCTCCTCTTCCAGAGTCGTAACTGATACTAGCAGGAATGATTCTGGTAAGTCATGCAATACTCGTTTAAGTATTTATCAAACTTATTTTGATATGGGAACTTTTTCCTGTCCCATCTATGAACGTATTATCTTGTATTATAATAGTTATCACATGGGTATGATGACCTGTGGCAGAGGCATCATTAAGAAAGCATTATGTACCTGATCACTCAATCCTACTAAAGCGCAGCCTTACTCAGTAGAAATTCATGTGTAGAGTGTGCGTATGTTCAGTTTGAGAACCAAGCTATTAGTGCTGGGAGTGGAGAGACAAGTGAAGTGCAATATTTTGCTTTCAAGATGCAATATAATGAGTATTTGTGTGTCAATTGAAATTTGTAATTCTGTATTATGTGACACAGTTGTGAGAAAAATCCAGGGCAGCAGGAAAGCATAGATCTCCTGGCTAACCCTAGAGGAGACATGGGGTAGCAGTGGGACTCCCTGGAGGAAGTAATATAAATTGCATTAGAACACATGCTACAGCATAATTTGTCATAGTCCATGATCAAGAACTGGACCACCTAGTCCAAATGACACATCGTACAGAAGTTTAGAAGCTGGAAAAAAGGTCAAGGGAATACTTGGATAAGGAAATGTTTCTACTGAGCTGGGGGAACATTAGTAGGATCCTAAAAGAAGTGGGACTAGTAACTAGCTATTATCTGTAACAAAGGTGCCATTGATTGATAATGAAGGATCTTCTCTGTGACATACACTATGCTACAACACAATGCCTCGTCAACCCTTCCCAGCATCATTTTAAATTAGCTATCTTGACTGAGTTCTAAGGATGGAAATAAACTCTTGAGTCCTCCAAAATTGCTCAAGGGCCAGGGATTTCAATTATACCCCACCCTGATATTTGTGATCTTCATCACTATGTTGATTACATTATTTGAACCCAATAGTATCAGGAGTGCTATCTATGAGTGTTTTGCATTCCATGAAAGTTATCTGTTATGGTTGATACATTGTGTCAACTTGAGAAGTTTAGAAGTGTAACTGAGAGACTCAGCAGGGAGCAGGGAGCCAGGATCCTTACATTGTAAATATCCTTATCCTGTACAAGAGGAAGGCAGGGAGATTTTGTGAGTGCTACATCAGCCCTGGAGGGAGGGGTGGCCTGTATACAATATAAGGCAGGAGAAGAGGCTTGTGGTCCCCCCCTTTTTTTGCTCTGGCTGCTTTTGCTGGCTGCTGCCTTAAAGTGTTGCCCTAATGCCATGCCATCCTGCCTTGGAGCCAGCTGATTATGAACTGAAACCTCCACAAATAGTGAGCTAAATAAACCTTTCCTTCCTTCATTTTGGGTGTCGAGTGTTTTGTGCCAGCAAAGAGAGAAAAGTAACCAACACAGATTTGGTACCAGGAGTGGAGTTGTTGCCATGACTATTCCTGACCATGTGTTTCAAGAGCCTTTTGGAATGGCTTGTGGAAAGAGTTTGGAAAGGTTCATAGATGTCACCTGAATGTGTAGTGGTGGAACACCTTAGGCTGTTCTGCATGGGAGATTCTGTTCAG
>RJWT010010951.1:0-23706 GCA_004365215.1 Cuniculus paca | reverse complement strand
TACTGTTACATACATTGTTTCACTGAGTGTCACAATAAAAGACTTAAATATGAAAGATGGACAGATATCATTCTTCTTTCTCTAGGTAGGAAATAAAGATCAGGAAGTGTTGGCTAGTTATCAAAAATTGAAAGGTATTTATTGACAAATAGGACCCAAACAGCCAAATCTTATGCCTCTTAAGCTAGTGGGATTCTCACTATATAGAAACAGACATATAGGTATTTTTATTACAGACATAGTGATTGTTTATTTTCACTGCAATGATGCATATTTTAACTTTAATTTTATTTCTTTTGTCCAAGATTTATTCAGTCATAGTTAATAAAAATTTAATATTTTAAGTCATGCAAAATGATCTTTACATCATCTTGACATAATAACCAGCATCAAGTTAATAAACATATCCATTATTTCACATAGCTACCTTTTGCGCATGTGTTTGTGTATGTGTAGAAAATTGACATAGAAGACATAGCTGACTAGATTAAAACAATGCAAGAGTAAAACTTTATAACAATACAATGTCTAGAAATAAAATTTATAGTGCCATGTATATTTTGGGCTGAATTACATAAAACTGCAGATGAACATGTTTGAAGTAAATCTCCTAAACTAAATTAATGAACTCAGCATGGTTCTAGTACAAAAATCTGGCAAACTTCTTGTAAAATTCATCAAAGACCAGAAAAAAGTGCTGTAGTCTGTGTTGTAAATTAAGTTAAACCTATATTATAAGTTCCTTATATTACTTGAAAGCAAATTGATCATTTTAAAATAATAGGCATTTATATATAGAATAATGAAAGACATTATGCTGTTTCTTTTGAGCTTCTTAATTCAGTGAAAGGTTAGTTTACCCTGTCAAAGCAAAATTGCACTGAACAAGTTTAAGTGGAGAATAACACATTTTTTGTCACAAAGGCAAATCACCGTGCATGAGTCACACCCTCGTTTATTCTTTAGAATATTTCTATTGATGAATAATTAATTTTAATTTTATGAGTTTTATTACATTAAACAATGAGTGCTTAACAGTAAAAAAACACAAAATAAAGTATTGCATTTTTAATATTTATTGAATGTTTATAAAAATGCATCAAAATTTTCAACATTGACTAACTTGGCGTACAAAGTCTAAAAAAGAACAATGGAACTACAATGAAAATACCAATATCACTTTACCACAAAAGTAATTTTTACTTCAATTATAAACCTAAGGCATGCTTCACACATGACAACAGCACATTCCATACACACATGTATTACTTACACTGATAGCACATGTGTTTTGCTTTCCTAGGCTTTTTGTAGTGCATACTTTACATCTGCCTGGTCTTGCTGTTTTGTCCGGAGGCTTTTATTATATTTTGCAATGTGTAGCTAGTAAAACATAAAAAATCAATAAAAGAAAGTATTAAATCTTAATAAGTATTGCACATTTAAAATAAACATCAACATTTTCACAGGTGTAAATCCTGGTTTGACACTTTTGCACATGTGCACACAACTTGCCTTTTGTTGTACCAAGTAGGTAAATGGAAAGATTGCTTCCTGTATCCCCTGTGCACAGCACTGAGATGCACACATGGCTATTGTTACACTAAAGTAAAAATTTACAGTAGAAAATTAGAGATGCATTTGTGGAACCTAGTTTTATACTCTGCAACAGGTGGCAGAAACTTTACTGAAGAATATCTCATTAGAAAAGAGAAGTCAGAACTCATCTGAACTCAGTTCTGCTGGAAACAAAGGGTTGGAGAGCCTTAAGAGTTGTAGTAGGCTACCCATGTGCATTAATGGTTCTTTCCCAAAAGGAAATGTAAACAGTCTCAGATCTTTCTCATAGGTGGTAGTTTCATAACTTAGAGCAAGAAGAAAGGGAAGAATTAGGCTCCTAACCTCACACAGTCTGGGAGGTAATATCTTTCTTGATGATGATGTTTCATAGGGATGTTTTCTAGGTCCTTGAGTAATGCTGTCAAGAAGCTTTTAAAAAGATTGATTTTTCAAAGGGTCAAAGAAAAAGAATTCACACTAAGTTTTCAGAAAAAGGATGTCAGGAAATAGAAGCAGCAAGAAGCCTGTCTGAAGTTTAGTCAGGCTGAGAGAAATATGAGAGCCACTTTGGTCATATTATACATGAATACATAGAATAGAAATATGAATGGTTTATATGTTTGATAAAATAGGTAATATGACAATGGAATAGTAAATAGTTTGCTTCACAACAGCAGAGTGTAAGATATGAGAGTCAAACACAGAAGACTAGGAGAATCTTTTACACTGAGACTTTGTATGACTGAAAATGTTGCCAAAGAACTTCAAACGAGACTTACATAAAATACTTGATTTACATCCACAGTTGAGAAAACTCAACTAACATGAATTGCATAAAATTCCAAATAAAAAAGTAGAATCAAATTAAAAATTTAATGATATTTTAACTTGGCACTTTTCTTAATAATACAAATATTCATTCAAAAGGATAAATAAGTTACATAAAAATTATACCCGCACAAAACGGTAGCAAAATCAAATATTTTCTAATTTTTAAAAATATTGATGTTCACATGGAGAGACATGATTGGAACAGATCAAAAAATGTGAAGAATATCATGATTTATATAGGCAAGATTAATTGATAAAGATGATATTGAATATCTTTCAGGTAACAAATGGCTTATTTGTGGCAGTTTTTTTTTGTAATGTGCATTTTGTATTCTAGGGTGTTTAAAATAATAAAATATAAGCACAGTTGATATACATAAATGCTTTAAAGTCATACTGAAATCTGAGACTCCCAGCTCTCTCGGTCAATACATAATTTAGGGGAATTGTCTCCTTTGTAAGCCTCACTTTTTAATGGACATAGTCATAGTCTCAGCTCGTTAGATTGTTATGAAGATTAAGTGGAGGATGCTTTATTTAGCACTTGTAGCGATTACTGCCTTATAATATAATTTTCTTAAATAAAAATGAATAGTGTATCACTTGTTAAACGTTCATGTCAAGTTGTTTTCAGTCACAGTCTTTTGTCATGAAACACTTGTAGATATTGCAGTCATGCGCTACATTACAGCATTTTAGTCAACAAAGGAACCTATATTTAGGAGGATCCCATAAGACTACCGTAGAGCTGAAAAATTCCTACTGTTTAGTGTACGCATTGATGAAGATGAAGCAAGAGAAAAAGAAACTGAAGGAGAACGAAAAGGAAAGCCCTCAATTTAAATTCATAGTGAAAGCCTAGAAGATTTTGTAGAGTCAACAAGCTCCTTAAAATACTTCAGACTGAGGAATCCAACACCAAAACTTTCATTAACAGAGAGGAATGTCCATGGTACATTATGTTTACATACCAATCTTTGATGACAGAGAGAGAGAGAGCAAGCAAGCCAAGCACACTACCATGAACATGGTATTTAATAGTGACACTTCTTCACAAAGAGCCATAGACAGCTCTTTTATGAGGGTTCAAGATGAAAGCACAGTTATCCCAGGTGTTGACACCTCCATGTGTGCTGTTGTGTGAAGTTCTTCCAGCAGGTAAAATATAGAGGTGGAAGATAGGGAGACTGATGATTTGACCCTCTGTATTCTGAACTAGTAATGCGTGTGCTTGTGCCTTAGGTATTTTTTTTTAATTTAGAAAGTTAAAAAACTAAAGCTCAAAAAATCTTACAGAATTAGGATATAGAGAAATACAGTATTTCTTACACAGTCATAAAATGTATTTTTATTCATAAAGTATTTGCCTACACCAGTGTCTTCAAGAGTTCTGTCTATTCTCACTTCCATCAGATTTAGTGTTTCTGTTTAAATAGTTAGATCTTTGGTCCATTTTAATTTTATTTTAGTGCATCATGAGAGATGTGGGTCTAGGTTTAATCATCAGCATGATGGAAGTCAGTTTTTTCAGCACTGTTTATTAAAGTGGCTAGCACTGGAAATATTACAAAGAATCAGTAACTGAGATATCATCTTATTAAAGGGTTTTGCACAGCAAAAGAAACTACCAACAGAGTGAAGAGACAACCACAGAGTGGGAAAAAATTTTTGCCTGCTGTTCCTCAAAGGACTAGTATCTAGAATATATAAAGATCTAAAAAGAAAACCAGATCTCTCAAGTTTAAATGCCAAATCTAAAAATGGGAATCTGAAATGAAGAGACATTTCTCAGATGAACAATTACAAGCAGAAATTAAATATATGAAAAAAGGTTCAACATCACTGGTCATTGGAGAGATGCAAATGAAAACAACATTGAGATTCCATCTCACCCCAGAAAGAAAGGCTACCATCAAGAAGTCAACCAATAATAAATGCCAGTGGGACTGTGGGGGAAAGGAACCCTTTTTCACTGTTTGTGGGAGTGTAAACTGGTGCAACTACTGTGGAAATCACTTTACAGACTCGAAAAACTGAAATGAGAGATTCCGTTTAACTCAACTATTCCCCTTTCCAAAATAACTAAAAGTATCATACCACAGTGATATACGCACACCCATGTTTATAGCAGCGTGATTTTTAATAGCTAAATCTTGAAGACAGTCCAAATGCATATCAATAATACATAGATAAAGAACTTTTTTTTTATACAATAGAGTCCTACTCTGACATACAGAAGGGTAAGTTCGAGACATTTATAGGTAAATGGATGCAACTTTGAGATCACATTCTTAATTAATATAAACCAGACATACATGTTTAAATATTGCATTGTTTGGTGTGAGAAACTGAAAGGGTAAATAAAAAACAAAATGTATAATAGATATAGGTAAATAGGAAGAAAATTTTCAAATTGGAAAGGGAATAAGAAGGGGAGGGGGATAAGGAGGAAAGGAAAAGAAAAAAGAATAGAAGGAAAAAATGGAGAGAAAGCTTTTGTAAATAAAGACGGAATCAGGAGTTCAAGGGAAGGGAATTGGTTGGAGAAAAATGAAGAATCAAGATATAATATGTAGAGGCATAAATTTCCTATGATGAATGTGATCATTGTGTACATCTAAAATGCACCCATAAAATTAATTTTAAGAATGAATTTTTGTTTTAAGCTAAATGCTATTACAGAATAATTAAAAAACTTAGAAAAATTTAACAAAGTATTAAGTAAAAAAATTTAAGAAACTAAGCTTAATTTATTATTCAAAAAAGAGAAACATTCTTATAAATTTAGTGTAACTCATGTATGTACTATGAAGTCTGCAGTAGTGGACAATAACACCATAGGCATTTTGACTCACTCACTACCTATTCACTGATTCACCCAGTACAATTTCTCATTTTATAACTTCTATTCATAGTAAATCCAAATGAACAGGTGTATCTTTTGAAAACATTTTTATACTTGTACTGTACTTTTTAAATTTAGATTTGTTTAGATAAGTTCATACTGACCATCGTATCAGCAGGATGTTAATGTGCTGTACATGTTTTTTAACATTAGAACAGTTCTATGTGCCTAGGTATACAGTAGATTATACATTTGCGTTTAAGTGTATTCTATGAGATGCAGGAGACAAAGCTGCTTAATGAAACACTACTCACAGGGTATACTCATTCAGAAAGGACACATGAAGCACTTCATGCTATTGCATCTGAAGGACAAGCACCACTACTGTGTTGTCTGAGCAGTCCACTGGGACTGTAACTCAACCCCAATCATAAATTAGAGGAACAAAGTTTAACAAAAAGTAAACACTTTTTTGTAAAGATGAAAGGAGGGAGAAAGAAGAGATAAATAGCTACCCTGAAAAGAAAGAATCAAGGTAGGGGGTTCCAGAAAGATGGAGGAATTATGGGATCTTTGTTACTAGGTGTTTTTTTATGGGGGAGGGCAGCTCTTTCCCTGGCACTGGGAACTTGTCATAACTGGATTGGCTTCTGGGCACCTTCAGGGCCTAACGTAATTTCTTCCATTTGTCTATGTGCAGTTTTTTTCTGTTTGTTTACTTGTTCTTGACTTACTTTTCAAACCCTTATGTTTGGAGTGGGTGGCTAGTTGGCAAGGGGATGCCTTATTCATGGTTAGCTTAGAGTTAAGGGGAGCATGTGGATATCTACTGTACTCTATAACGATCCTGGGGTGAATCGTACAGTGACTCTGGAGTAAATATGCATGCATGTAAGTGTGTATGCTAATATATATATATACTAGACAGTACATACTGTCTTAAAGTAAGTTTCCTACCCCTTGCTTCCCTTTTATTTTATTGTATGCAAAGGCAGCTTATCATTTGTGCACTTGACTTTCTATGTCCTGTCTGTCAGCTCTGTTTTCTGGTCTCTTGGTGCACCTTCCGAGGCGATTTGGTGTCTCTCTTTATCTGTTTTTTGGTATTCTTTTTTTTTTTCTTTTTCTGACCCTGTTTTTGCTTCACAGGGGACTCTCTAGTAAATTTTAACTCCTTCAAATCAGAATTTACCAGAAGACTTAAAGAAGACCCTATTTTACTTTCTCATCTACAGACCCCTGTCTCTATAATTCCCTTTTAGAATATCATACCAGTAAATAAAGCATCCACTTAATTGTACATTAAATGAGTTTAAATTATGTAGTTACTCTTTATGGAGACCAAAACAAACTTTCTAAGCACTGGGAAGACAGTCATTTCTCATGCAAGATCCTAGAACTTGAACCTCTTAACAGAGCCTGAAAAGAGATAAGTAAATATACAAAATATTATCCAGTAATAAGTACAGCCTCAAGAATTAAAGTAATAGCTGGAGTACTTAGGTTTATAAAAGAAGATAAATAAGGGCAACACTGCTGAAGCAACCTGCACAAAGATGAAATTAGTGAGATCCACAGTTCCAGAGGTAGATGGATGTTGATTTCTGGTATTAAAGGCCATGACAAGGCATTTACATTAATGCTGAACGTGGTAGGAAACTACTAGGATGTTTCACATGGAGGAAATGTTGTCTAACTTACATTTGTAAAGGTTTTTGTGTGCAGAGTGAATTCTTAGAACTGCACTAGAAGCAGAGAAGCCATGAAGAAATGATGTGTTTGGCGACTAAAGCTGTACTGAGAGGAATGTAAAGAAAATTCATGAGTGAACAGGCCTGATTTCCTCATGGAAGCCTTATTTTTATCCTTCTAGTTTTTTTTTTTTTAACCATGATTGAAATACATAATGATTTCAGTTCTTATGGGGAGTTGGTACCTGCACATAACACATTTTAATTGGTTTTACTTACCCTTTCTCTCCCTCCGACCTCCTGGTCTCCCACACTTATTGTTTGAGGTATATCTCAACTTTTATTGTTCGAAGTATTCTTCTTTCTGGATACCTCCACAACACTGAGAAGTATTAGGCTTCAATGGCTGATGAAGAAGTTGACTAAAATGAGAACATTAAACTTGCAGGTTTGAAGGCTGGAGAATATCATAAAAGCTGAAAAGGAAGTAGATTTTGTAGTACAAGGGAAAGACCATGATTCTTTAATGGGAGCAGCAAGACTATGTATCTTAAAAGGAAACTGATATATTTTTGTGTAAAAGATTTGTTATATAACTGTCATATTGACTATAAGAGTAGACTAAAAATAACTTTATAAAAGAAAGAAGTTAGAGACTGGAAAAACATACATGAACATGAGAACTGATTTTAACTCACTGTAAACATCAATTCGTAAATATATATCTAGTATGTGCCACTTGTAAATCACCATGTTGTAGATTATGGAATAGATGCTTGTTTATTTTACTTGAATGCACTAGGTTGAATTCAGCTGAAAAAAAATTTGTAGGTTAAGGAATATCTAATGGAATAGTCACTGTATCAAAAATAGAAAAAATACATACATTTATAAATTTCAGAAAAGTTTATTGAATGAGAAGAACAAAATGACAACTTGGATGTGTAACGAATGAGCAAGGGTGTGAGAGAATTCACAGATGTGTTTTGGTCTTTTCTGAGTATGGTGTAAGAAAATAGCAAACAAAATCAACAAAAATCTTAGGAACTAGAATGGCTCATGTATTGATTTAATTTTTCTCATTTTAATAAAAAGAAACATATGTATTGAGTCACACAGGAGACAGATAATACTGCATTGTAAATTAAAATTTTCAAAAGTTGGTTAAACCTAGTTCTAGAGGCAGAGGCTTACATTGATGCACAGCATAAATGAATTGCTCTCAAGCCCTGGCAATTGAGTGTGCAATAATTACAGCATAATGAGATAATGAAGAGACTCTGTCAGGCTTTTTTTAGTCAGAGAGACTTGAGGATACAAATATTTGAAAACAGAGAATACCAATTAGTTCTCAGGCTGCCCTATTAGTAGGACGGCGAGTTTCATTTTGTCAATTCTGCAGTGAGATGAAGGCAGGAGGGAAACAAACTGCTGTTCATGTCGTGGCGCTCATGTTGAACAAGTCATGGCCATTATGTGCTGAAAACAACAGAGTAATTAAAAATCAAATTTCCTCGCCAGCAAAAGCCACTTGTGAACAACTGCGGCACAAGTGATACATACGATAAGGTTACAGGCTGCTTACTAAATTCTCTCTCTGCTTGGAATTAGATCCCAAATATGATATTTATCAGTACTTACAGGAAAAAAAATTAGCATCATTTTAGGTTAATTTCCATTATACGTACTTTCTAGATATTTGATCTCTATCAGGCCTGGAAGGGTCGATTAAGCTGGACTTAAATTTATGCTGCTTTGTAGGTGTCCAGTAAAATGAACATTATCAGTATCTGTGCTCTAAAGTTAATTTGTTCTATAAAATTACCCATATTTCTCTCGAGTATTCATTAGTTGAATAAAGCAGGGAAAGAGTCTAGATGCTGACAAATTAGCATTATTGCCATACAGTTATTTTTATTAAAAATTCCAATTGAGATTCCTTCTCAGGGCTTGAGAAAACAAAGTAGATTATGACAAATTTCTGCTCATACATATATCTTAAAAATATGACATTGATGAGAATTGCAAGCCAATCAAAATATTAGGAAGCTACTAGCTGTGGTAATTTATTAGATAATTTTTGAATGACTTCGAGGTTCAACATAGAAGTCCAGGAAGTGATATTTAGATCAAATTAACCTTGAAATTCTGCTCTAACACTCAGTACATTCCAACAGTTTCATATTTCCTGCATCCTTGGGTCTTTTGAAACTAAAATGTTAAATAGTTCCAATGGAAAACAAAGTACATTATCTTTTAAATCACATGCACATATCTTTTGAAAATAGATATTTTACAAATTTCACATTCTCCTAATTTTAAAAAATGTTCTGACAACATAGATAAAGCATAATATAAATGGTATTAGGTCTACTTCAGACACTTTTTTCTTCAAAATGGCAATTTGTTGTTTACTGTGAATTTTTCCAGTTCCTATTGCAATTATTTGACTTCCTATTCTGCATATGAACAAGGTTACATTTTTTCCTCAAAGTAGATAAAGTTATATAGAACTTTTCCTTCAATTTGGTTTGTAAATTGAATTTTTGTTTTGTGAGAAATTGTTGAAGGAAAGAAGAGTTATTCACAGAACAGAAGAAAATGTAGAATCACTACCTTGGCAACTCCACTGTGGATTTCAGTAGAAGTTCATTGACTATTCTAGGTCCAATGTTAGGGTAGAAACCCTTTAACTTTTCCATTATATAAAAATTTCAAAGCAATAGAAATACCATAGAGCAAACATAGTATAAATTACCTTTTGAGTAAAATTATGCTACTATTGCTTTTCCACTTTACACAGTTTAGTTTTTAAATTTGTTCTATTGAACCATTAGATATATTAACCATAATTTAGATAAATATTACACCAATAATTAAACCTACTTTTAGAATTTTTTTCTTTTAATAAAACTTTAACACAATTGAGCATAAATCTTTTTTTTTTTCCCCACTTGAGGTCAATTTCTTAACAGAAATTCCCGGAAGTGAAATAATATTTTAAATCAATTAATACTTTTGGAGCATTTGTAGCTTTTCATTTACTCTGAAGTAAAATAGAGAATTCTTTTTATTAAAGCCCCAGAATAATATTAATAGTGATTCTGG
Source organism: Cuniculus paca (assembly GCA_004365215.1). Taxonomy (NCBI): domain Eukaryota; kingdom Metazoa; phylum Chordata; class Mammalia; order Rodentia; family Cuniculidae; genus Cuniculus; species Cuniculus paca. Next base: position 13,671 of record RJWT010010951.1, on the reverse strand, counting down.
TTGTTTAATGAAATAAAAGCCTCCTAATTGTTTTGTTTTAAATGTTCTAAGTGATAAGATTTTCATGATTACTCTTCATCAGTGCTGGCTTCCTCTCATGGCTACTGAAGTTATTATGTCACAGTTATTATGTCTGCTCAGCCTCTGTACACACTAGAATTACATTTTCCCAATGAGCTCTATTTATTGAGAATTCCTGGGGCCTATTTAGCTCCACAGGCAGAAAATATATTTCTAAACCACCGGATAATAAATAAATCCTTAACTTTTGGCTGACAGTTTTGGAAATCTTGTTTGAAATCTCCGTGACTTAACCAGACACACCCAAGTCTTGCTCACTTATATTCATAGTCTCTTTCATAGCATGCCAAATCTTAAACTGGAGGTAATTAAATTAATGCTTGGTAAGAAATAGACTGAATTCATAGCAAAGAATAAAAGAAAGAACTCACTGAAGAGAACAAAAAGCTTCCAAAGGAAAGCTACGCAAACAATTCAGGAGAATTCTGTTGATCTCTTCAGACAGCTGCCTTTAATAAAACTCAGTTCCAGCAATTCCTGGCTTTTGATACCTCCATGTCTAAATTTCACACACCCAATAATAAGGATCCAATTCAGCCAGATATGATCTGGGCTGCGGACATTTCTAAGTATGAGTGGGGGATGTAGCTCAGTGATCTAGTGCTTGCCTACCATGTGCAAAGCACTGGGTTAAATCCTCAGAACCAAGAGGAAAAAAGGAAAAATAGAGAGAGAAAGAAATTCAAAGTGCACAGAGCCACTGAGGATACAATTCAGTATTTTTGGTTGGGTGCAATATGGTTTCCAGGCTACAGCAAATTGGCCTAGTCGTTACTGGCTCTAAGAGTTTTGATAATTACTAGTGAATAATTGATCAATGCATTCAATGAGGAAACAGATTGAGAAATTCATAAATTCATGTTACAGAATTTGTTATATTTGTTTTTTGAAAGTAAGTGACATATTGTGTAGTGGTTAAAATTGGGCAGTATGTAACAATTTTTTTTTCCAGGTTTAGCCTTAGGAAGCTTAATATCAAATGAAAGATCAATCTTTATTTTTAACATATTTGTTTTTATCTATGGACTCTACTTTTCATTTTTCAATTACTTTATCTTTTTATCATATATATCACTTAAAATTGGTATGAACCCTATGTATCTGAAAATATAAATAACTGAAATCAACCTTTTTTAGCTGGGCATCTGGAGTGTATGGCTGAGATGAGAGTTCTACAGGGTTTGGCAATCCCAAACTTGCTGGTTGCAGCCCACATTTTCTCTCTCTCTCTTTCTCTCTCTCTTTCTCTCTTTCTGTCTTCCTCTCTTCCTCTCTTCTTCTCTTCCTCTCTCTCTTTCTTGGTTTGGCTCTGCTTTTGTCCTGTACCTTTCTTGGCAGAGATTCCATGTTCTTGGAATCCTAAATTCTCCACTGTACCTTTGGTTTCATTCTCACAGCTAAATGAACTGCACTCTTAGGCTCGTGGTTTTCAAATGAGAAATTGAGATTGTTTAGAATTCTTCATAGTGAAGAAGAAGAAACATTCCAAAAAGGGAAATACATCAAAAATTACTGGATTCTATTGACTTAATACACTTAAACATTGTCTCTGGTAAAAATAACCAGAGTCATACTGGTAAGATAAAGGATTTTTTGACACAACATTTCTGTGAGGGGGTAGAAACAGATCTTGAATGTAGTTAAGGAGCACCTATCTTATAGAGCTATCACATTTATCAAGAATTATGAGCTGAGACATACTTTATGTACTAGATGACTTGGTCACTGGTTAGATCTGTAAAATACATATGTATATAGAATATTTATGAATATATTTAAGTTATGCATTTTAATTGATACAGTTGTATATACTTATGAGTTAAAGCATGATCCCTTCATACATATGTGCACTGTCAAATAAAGCAAATTAACCTGATGAAGAACTTGCAGCTAGTTTATAAAACCTATCTTTCCTTCATGATTTATCAGTGGGGACCATGATATTAATAGATGTATGTGTCATTTTGATCAGAAATATATATTTGAGAGTACCAGCCATATAGATCATATTAAAGTTTGCTTGGATTTATGAGGACATTCTACTGATGTACATATAGATACAGTGATTAAGGAAACAAGTCTGAATCACTCCAAAATCCAGATAATGAGAAAGCGATTCCATTAAAGGAGGTGGAAATTCACTCCAGTGTGTGCCAGAGTTACTTAATGCCCCTGAGACAGGTTTTCATCCATAAAGTAGAACTACTTCATACAAGTATCTGAAGAATTAAATTATTCATAGCTTTTTGGAAAAGGAACTATAATGCACTAAGAACTCAATAAATGTAAATTAACTTATGAGAGACAGAGTCTGACTTCTTATATTTTTATGTAGCCTCCTAAGTGTTTCTGACAAAAATTTAAACCACATATTCTAACATATATGATTCTTTGAAAAAAAATAGTATGTAACTGAGCCTTGTTTTGAAATATACATGTACTTTACTGGGTTTGCATCATAATATTTTGTAAGTATGAGTGTAAAATAGTATTGCACAAGGGTCAATTGAACCCATACATTTTGTATCAAATTCATAAGTATATTAGATATCTTATTATATTTCTCATATATCTTCTGCACATTTTGTACCCTTTTTGTGCTCTCCTAATTATGTTTCACACCTAAATACTCTATAAAATGTTACAAGTTTATAAGAGATTTACTATGTAAGTAGGACTATAATTTTTCCACAATGCAGAAGAAGCTAGGGGAGCTTAAAAGTGCACCTCGTTTTCAGAGATATTTACAAATTTTTTGAATTTCAAGCATCCTGTATGTAAAACAGATGTTTACATGTGAACATAATCATGGATAATAATTACTCAATTATGTCCCCTCGAGTAAATTAGTAAATAAATCACAAAAAATCAACAATTAATTAGTGAATTATAGATTTTTTTTTATCCTACTCTAATATATCTGGGACCTTAATAATATAGGGTAAAATTGTTTTTACACATATTTAAAATATTCCACTAGAATATGAATTTGCTTTAAGGATTCTGAAAATTCTACACTTGGGTGATAATTTTATTACAGAAAATACTGTCATAAATGTGAAGGGTAGCATTGACACTGGTGAAATAAAAATTCATTATGATTGTTATTCAAATTAGTTAAAATAGTTGCAGAGCATTTCACATGAAAATCATGTTACATTGATTCACTATTAATGTAAACAAATCATAAGTATTAAAAATTAAATTGCATCATGTTTATTTTTATGTCATTTCACCTGTGAATCTCTCTGCCTGCTCAGTGAGATTTTACTCATACCAAGCACAGGGACATTTTCATCCTAATTTTTGATTTTCCAGTGAACTTGTGGTAATGTTCTGTGAATTGCAGATCATTGATGGTTAATTTTTTAGTTATTGCAATTATATTCCTGATTATGTATGGATGGTTTTAGAAGGTGTTAAAAGGTCACAATGATGAGTTAAAGAAAAATGTAAGCAGTTTACAAAAATGAATAAGACCTTAGAATGTAGTTCAATTGTAGAGCACACACTTGCCCATGTGCATGGCCCTGGGCTCAAGTGCCAGCACCAAACAAAACAAAAAAAGATAATTGAATAAATTTATACTTTGATATATTAAAAATATAAGTTACCTATTTGGTATGGTTTAGAGCTAGAATGTCTTCCCAAAACTTATGTTCAGAGGTAAGCTCTCAGGAAGGGATTGGAACATAGTGACATAATATTCATCAGTGGATGTGTCCACTACTGGGTTCCGATTATTAGATGTTAGATTATTAGAAGGTGGACCACTTGGAGTGTGACCTGGAGGATTATATCTTCGTGGCTCCTTCCTTCATTCCCTGCTTCCTGGTTACCATGAGGCGAGCACATACCCTCCTCTATGCCCCTTTTCCATGCACTTTCCACACTAGGGTCAAACGACTGTGCACTGATACCTTTAAAAACCATTAGCCATAATAAACTGTTCTCATGTAAATTCTGGGTGTTGTATATTTTGTCCCAGCAATGAGAATGTGACTAATACACTGTTTTTATTTGTACAATGAGCCAAGTATGTATATGTGTTTGCATATTTACCATTTGGAAAGAAAAAAATAAATGAGATCAAATGGAAAATTTAACACCACAGTCAATGATCAATGATATTTTAATTTATATCACACATGGCATTCAAGAAATTATCTGAGAGAAAAGCATGTAATTTCTAACAGTTTGTTTAGTTAATATTATTTGACATTGCTCTCTGTTAGATGCAAAGACCATAAAGAATAGTCTTGACAATCAAGAATATTTTATTAAGCAGTGAATAAGATGTTAATGCCAATACGGTAACTAAATCTGTTCAGATGATTTAAAACTAAATCTCTAACAATTATATGACCATATATAAAACTACAATAATAATAGCAAGTAAATGCTTCAATGACTAAAACAGTGAAATCAAAGAACTCTCTTGAGTTAAGAGAAAGGCAAACTCATCATTATAGTAGAAAAATAAAGAAAAGGAAGATTCATTAGGTGTAAAACAGCAAATGTTTTGAATTATAGATATTGTAGTAGCCAGAGCTGAAGAGTTTGAGGAAAGATAAATTCCAGATGGAGATTAGCTTCAAAAATTATAATAGCGAATGGCACATGGTCATGAAGATTTTGAGGATTAGTAATCTGGTAGGCTAGTTCTAAACTGTAATCAGGAAGATCACATTTAGCGATTATTATTTTCTATATGCTTATCTTTCTTAATTCATGAATACTGAATAAAAGACTAAACCAGTGTATATCCGTATTTCAAACTCACTGCCTAAATTGTATTTCAGAATTTCTCTCATTTCTTTAGTTCCTTTGGTGATCACTCTTGTTTTCTTTTTGTCTAGCCCCTTCGTGTTGTAAATCTATTGTATCATCTATTTAGTTTTCTATGAAATCTTACTTCTGAAAGGATATATCCCATCATTTCTTTTTTCTCTAAGCACCATATCCCTTAGTCCTTCAAGTCTGTTAGGATTTCATGCTTGGTCCATCTCTGAAGCTAGGGTTTTCAGTGAAAGGTGAGTATTGAAAATGCTATTGGAAGTATAAATTGAGTTTCTAGTATAGATGATATTGATTGATACATCATATGTTTTACTTTGTCATATACAGAGCCCATCAAAAAGTATATACATACTTCAGGAAAAGTAACATTTGTATAAATATTTTAATACTAACTTATTGAAATACCATAAAATTAACAGAAGTTGCCTCTAATTACAAGAAGTGCTCAAAGTGGAAGCTGTTAGCTTGGAGACATTTATTAGTATGGTGAACCATTGCTTTGGTAACTTTGGTCAAAGTGTCCAAGTGTCCAAAGTGTCCCACACTTCTGCTTTAATACCTGCAGACTTTTATCTTTGGGACGCCCTAAAGCATGTCATCTATCACAGAACTAAACTAAACTACAACTAAACAACCAGTCCTTACAGAAGAAATTGAAAATATATGTGCAGCAATCTCAATTACCAAAAATGGAGTCTACAACTATGAAGGTGTTTTTAAAAAAAAAATCTAATAACAAAATTTGAACTTCTTGATACTATCATATATGTATCACATCTTGAAAATTCATACTTGCCCCCTCCCCCAGCTTTCCTGTTTCTTTGCTGAGAGTCCTTTCTCATCTATGAAAATCCTATCTCTCTGTCTCCCGCCATTTATTTTATTTTGCTCTTTAAACTATTTATATTTTGTGTTCCTGGTATTAGAGAAACCATGTGATATTTATTCTTCTGTATCGAAATTTAGTTTACTTAGTATTTGGCTTTAGGATTGACCTATTTTCCTATTGATGGTTTAAAGTATCCTTCTTTATGACTGAGCAGTACTCTATTATGTACGTACACCATACTTTTTATTCATTCATCTTTTGATAGTCACAGAGACCACTTCCATAATTAAATACTGCTACTACTACTATTACTACTACTAATAATAATAGTAATAGTAATAATAATAGTAGAAAATAATTCAAAGTTCACCAAATAAGGTCACATAGCCATATGCAATTTCTCCACCATGAACTTTAGCTTTAAAAATACAATAATTCTTTTTCATGAACTTGTAATCCAGTGGGTACATTTCAGAAAGTCTCTGGTGTTGTACTCTCACATGGGATTCAATAGAGAAATCCGAGTTCTTTGAATTTTCTGTTCAAAGTTGTAACTCCCTATCTAGTCATTTAAACATTTATGTTGAAGAAAGATTCCTTTGATCGGCTCATTCCTGCATGGCTATGTTATCTTATGAAGCACAGAATTTAGTTCATTTCTTTTTCCTTAGTGTAAAAAAGCAGCTCAGGAGAGAAGCATGGAGGGAGAGGAGCAGGGGAATGAGCCAGAGGTTCCAGAATCCAGACAATGACCTAACTTTATTTGTCCTAGAAATTGACCTTTCAAATGAAAATCTTTGAAGAAATACTCTTGTGTCAAAATTTCATTAAATCTAGTGGTTGCTCTCCTGTACTCTAGGAAGACCAAAGGCAGAAATTATTTCTAAGAGTTTTTAGTCAATATACATACCAAAGATTTCCTTAGTGCCAATTACTTTAACTTAGTACAAGTGCCTTAGATGTTGTATATGCTCTTTGGCTTATTAGTTTGATTTTCAATATGTATATACAATAACTAAGTTTATAAGCTCTAATAAGATAAATAAATGAATCTGTTGTTGCAAAAATGGAAGAAGGGAATGAGGAAAAAGAAGACAAATGAAATGTGTATGTGTATATATCAACTCCCTAAAGTGAATATGATCATTATGTACTGCAAACATGTACTAATAACAGTAAAAAAAAATTAAATGAAAAGTAAATGAACAAAATAAAACTCATGTGTTCTCCACATATGTATTTTTCTGATGTTTATAAATGATGTGATGTTTAACAAAACGTGTGCATTTATGCAAATTGTGTATAAATACTATTCTCCCAAATAACAGAAAGAAAAGCATAATTATTGTCAAACAAAAGATGGTAAAACTTGGTATTTTGGAGGGTAGGGAGAAGATATATATATATTTATATAGTCATCTCTTCATACTTTTAGGTTTTGCATTTGTAGTTTCTGTATTTGTAGATTCAATCAACTACTAATATGCGTGTGTTCTGAATGTGAATACCACATTTTCCAAATTATTATACCTTTAACAATATAGCATACAGGCTATTTACATATTATTTACACTGTACTACATACCACCATAAACTGTGTCATTAATTATACAAGAGAATGTACTCTGATAACTTGTGAATACACACCATTATACAAGCAACATAAGCCTTATTATTTCAAATTGTATACTTTATAATATATTAGTGTGTAAAGATAATATTACTTTCCATAATTTTGATAATGTAAATACATTAAATAGTCCCCCTTTTCTTGCTGAGACAAAATATCTGACATTCAAAATTAAAGGGCAAGAGGTGTATTTGGTTCACAGTTTATAGATGTCCACAATATGCTGGTTCCAAGGCAGAGGGGGCTTGGCAGAGCTGCAACACAGATGAGAACCAGTCCATGGCAAGCAGAAGACAGCAAAGCAAGTAAACAGGGAGTAGAAAAGCCTTTTTCCATCCCTTATATTGTATCCAGGCTACTGGAATTAGGGCAGTGCCAAACCAATGTACTGATAGAGTAACTACTCACCCTTAATCCTAGCATTGCACCATGAATCAATCACACACTCTAGATTCACTCATCTCTGAAAAAGCATCTATGGCTGCATGGGACTTTGGGAGGAAATCTAGACACAAGGCTTAACACCCTTAATACCAGGTTGAACTTTCTGTGGTTTTAGTTACTCTTAGTAAATCACAATCTGAAAATTATTAAATGGAAAGTTCTAGAAATAATATATAGATTTTGTATTAAACACCTTTGAAGCAGTGTGAGGAAATCACTCATGACACCATTCCTTCTCACCCAGAATGTAAAATGTTCCTTTTACAATATATCCATGCTGTATAAACTGTCTATTCATTAGCTACTCAGAAGTATCAGTTAACTGGTGAAGTATAGCAGTATCACAATGCTTGTTTGTCAAGTAACCCTTACTTTATTTATTCATGGCTCTTTGGAGCACACGTAGTGGTGGTGAAGTTTGGATATTCCAGAAAGGAGCTATAAAGTGATTTCTTCAAGTGAAATGGTAAAAGTTACTGATTTAAGGAAAGAAACAAAATTATATGGTGAGATTAATAATTAAATGTCTATCCACATTCAGAACATATGCAAAATCTGTGTGTGTGTGTGTGTGTGTGTGTTCCAAAGGCTCATATATTCATGATTCACAGTGAGGCAGAAACATCACAGTTGATAGGTAAGGTGGGTGAAAGCTGCTCACCTCATGGCAACCAGAAAAGGAGAGAGAGAAAGACAGACAGGAACAGAGAGACAAGAACAGAGTCAGAGAGGCAGAGACAGAGTGTATCTTCTTATGACTCACCTATTTCCACCTTCTAACATTTGCATTACTTAACCACAGTTTCATCAGCTTGGCAACAAACCTTCAATACATGAGCACTTGGAAATCAGTCCAGTGCCAAACCATAACAATCAATCTCTTTGCCTTTAGTTCAACCTAAATGTACATATTTTATGATCTTCTTTTTACCAAAGATAGTTGGTGCATACTTTCTTGGCACTGTAGGATATGCAGTCAAAGAAATAATCAGTCTTTCATTAGTGTGTAAAATAAAGGCATGAAACTTGGAGGAAGATTCATAACAAAGTTTTTTTTCCTAGCCTAATATAATTATTTTAAAGGAAGAACCATGCCCTGTAGTTATAACTATGAAAGGAGAAGATAGTCTTTCATTAGAATCAGCATTACAAATCTTTGTTCTAGTATATTTATGTTAAAGGAACAAAAGTAGTTTGTGGTTATGCTTTGTGTCTAGATATCCCCCCAAAGCCTCACACAGTCATAGAGGTGAGCTTCTAAAATTTGTGATTAATTCATGGTCCAATGCTAGAATTATGGGTGTGAATGCTATGCCCACCCAGGGCAGGTACCCTGCATACAATAAAAGGGACAGAAAAGATGTCTCTCACTCTTCCATTTTGCTCTTGTTGCTTTTACTGTTTTCTGCACCATGAATTATTGCCCTTTGCTGTGGGCCACTTTGCCTTGGAGCCAGTCAAGTATGGACTGAAACCTATACAAATCATAAGCTAAACAAACCTTCCTTCTGTAGCTTTGGGTATCAGGTATTTTGTCTCAGCAATAAGAAAAAAGTAACCAACACAGAATTTGGTATCAGAGAAGTGGGGTCATTGCTAGGACTATACCTGACTATGTGGTTCAAGAGCCTTTGGAAGTGGCTTGTGGGAAGAGTTTGGAAAGGTTCAGAGATGTCACCTGAAAGATTAAAACTGGAACACCTTACGCTGTTCTGTATGAGAGACTGTGGTCAGAACTCACAACACCAGAAGACTGATAGAAATCATGCTGGTAAAGACCAGACTTGGGAGGTTTTTGCTGGGAACAATGACTACATTGACTGCTGGAGTCCAGATGATGTATGTTATGGCTTGACAAAACCTTTGTCTGTATTTTGCTCATGACCAGATATTTTGCCTGAGTCTAAGATTAAGGGACATGGACTAATTAAACTGGTAGAAAAAAATTTCAAGGCAGTAGGATGTTGAGACTGTGGCATGAATATTATTGGAGGCTTTTAGCCAGATTTATGTTGCGAATCAAGAGCAAAGAGCCTAGCAGAATGATTTAACATCTTGTGAGTTTCACCGGAGCTGAGGAGATCTTGATTGCTGAGAAGGAACCAGAGAATACAAAAGATGGCCTTAGGGCATCACAAGAAGCAGCAAGTCTCCACCCTTTGCAGCCTCATAACTGCAAAGGTGAAAGACTGCTTTGAGAAGAAAGCCACAGAGCACCATGTTCCAGAAAGGCAGCAGTCATACCTTATGCCAGAATGGTGATGACATAGAGAATTTGTTCATTAGATTTGGATTCAGCGTGCCCAGAGATTTGGGTACTCAGTCCCTGCAGCCAACAGAGAAGAAAGCCTGGCTACTTTTACACCTGGCGGCAGACTTTGGCATCATTCATGTGGTACTGGTTTTAAGCACATGTGAAATACAAAAGTTATGGGGTTAAAAAGACTTCCACCCAGATTGCAGAAGGCCTGGCAGGCCAGTCAGTTTGTAAATCTTTGAGTGTGAAGCCAAAGGTGCAGTGCAGACCCCAGAAGTTTGGAGAAGCCAGGAATATGGATTTTCTGAGGAAACCTGTAAGGAGGGAGCAGAGTTGGTTCAAGAGAGAAGTCATGGGAGCTACACCATTGGAAGTGCTGTAGAGGCAAAATCATGCAAAATCACTTTTGGAGCTCACAATTTGCCACAGGTTGCCTTGGATACTGCACATGAAACTGCAGGATTTAATAGTTGCCCTGCTGAATTTTGGACTTGCTTTCATCCCAATCCTCTGTATCTCCCTGTTTGTACCTTTTGGAATGGTAATGTTTATCTTGTGCCACTGAATGTTGGAAGTGTTTAACTTTTCATTTACACTTGGACTCACAGCTAAGAGTTTGCCTTAAATCTTGGAAAGGAACTAAAACACCTTTTGCATAAATGGATGTGCATAAGTCTTTGGGGGGCCTGGGGCAAAATGTTATCATTTGTGTCTAGATGTTTCCCCAAAGCCTCATGCAATCATGGGGGCAGGTTTCTAGAGTTTGTGATTGATTCATGATCCAATACTGGGAATATGGGTGTGAATGTTACACCTGCTCTGGAGCAGGCAGCCTACATAAAATATAAGGGACATAAAGGGTCTCCTATCTTGCTTTTCCCTTTTACTCTTGTTGCAGAACCTCCACATGTTATGTTTTCCATACTCTTAAGTAAATCAGACACACACATTTAAACATCACATTGTTTCTTTTGTGTGATAGACTGAAAGAGTAAATATGAATCAAAATGCATAATAGATATTGGGAAATGGGAAGAAAATGTTGAAATGGGAGGGGAACTAGGGAAGGGGAAATGAAAGACAGAAACAAAGAGAATAGAAGGAAAAGTGAAAACAAAGTTTTTGTAAATAAGGAGGGAAATAGAGTTTGGAGGAAGGTTAGTGAATTGGGGAAAAAAGAAGAATCAAGATATATTATGTAGAGGTGTAAATTCCCTATGATGAATGTAATCATTACATATATTTAAAATGTACCAATAAAATTAATTTTATCCCTCCCAAAAAATTTACAACAATTTATAACATAAAATGTTATTTATACTCTGATTGTCAAAAGGAAACTAGATCTTTTTGTATTTGTGTACTGAGTTATTTGCATTATAAATGTCATGAAATATTCATGAAATGAAAAGGACAAGCAATCTAAACAAGTCTTAAAGTGCCACATAGCAAAGTAAGGGATGTAAAATTTTCTCCAAAGCATGAAGAGAAAAAAAATCAAAGACTCTCTGTAATATTTGTTAAATTGGGAGAATAATCAGTTACTGATGAATATGGAGCTTTATTAATTATTAAACTTCAAGTAAATTTATGTTTCATGTAATTTTTTTTTTAAAGTCAGGTTTTTCTGATTTCAGTGGAGTACTTTCTTTGAAATATCTTTGTGCTCTTTCAGCAAATGTTTATTACAGTCTTATTGGGAACTGGCCAAGATCCCCAATCTCCCAAATGAGTGTATGGTGAAGGCTTAAATAAATGAGACAAGCGGTATGATTTCAGGGCTCCAGGAAGGTCAAAACCCTCTAACAGAGTTTGAGACTCTGGGGGCTGAGATATGGAATGTTTCTGGGAGGCCTGTATTTATTAGGTCTTCCAAAAAGGAGATGGGATACTGAGGATGGGATCTTGGGAGTGGTTCAAGGACTTTTCCAAGTAACGGATTATATTAATTTAGGAGAAGTATCTTAGGAGAAAATCTCCAGGTAGCATTTCACTACAGGAGTGAAGTGCCTGCAGCTACAGTGTTTATTTAGTTAATTGGGGTTGGAGCCAGGTGTCCTCAGCTGTGGTCTTATCTTGCCCTTTGAGGTCTCTCTTTGTTCTTGGGTCAGCCATGCCCTGGCCATGCGGCAGCCCTGCACATGTGTTCCATTTCCAGCTTCAATGGTTTCCAACATATCCTTCCTTTTTGTTTTGTTGTTGCATGGGACGAGTGGTTAGTTGAGGTTGGAGGTACTGTGTAAGGAGAACTCCCACAATTTAAACCCTTTACAGTCCATCAATCCATAACAGTAGTCAGTTACCAGTGTAGCCAGCAATTGTCAGAAGGTATCAGTGATTTGAGCTTCTTTTATAGCTAACATTTTACCATGGTATTACATTATACCTTTTGAAGTTATACTTTTCTGCAGGAGTTTCAAGATCAAGTTAAAGTGAGACCTGTGTTAAATACAATCAGTTTCTTACTATCTATCCAGGTCAGTTAGGTCTCCTCACAAATTACCTTGGAACCATGCATAGCACCTCTTGGTTTTTAGTCAGTATCAACCATCTGAATGAGTCACAGCCATTGCTTGACCAACTTGCTTTCCATGAAAGCTCCAGATATTTTTTTTCTCCTGGTGACTCTCCTTAGGCACACCATACATCAAAGATCACTTTCCTCTGTGGTCTCATAATCTGCTTGATCAGAAGACCAGGGACTCACTGAATATCTTTGGATGATGCAAGCAGAGGTCCTTTTATGTCCTGGGTCCTCATTGACCTTGAAGGGCTGGGCCCAAAATATTGGCTATCCTCTTAGCCCATCTGTCTCTCTAATTTTTGGTCTCTAAACCTCAGTTGTTGAACATCCAGGAGAAAAGACTGATAAAATACAGTGTATTAGAGGCAATAAGCTTAACATTATGATCTTATCTAAATATGGAACACCTTAGAACATTAAATGAAACTTACTTTCTACTATCCATGGGTATTTTAACATTTAAATACCTATAGAGTGTTAACACAGAAAATCAGAAATCAAAACCATACATATTACTGTATCATGAAAATTATGACATTTTTGTAACAACCTGAATTTCTATATTGACATAAAATACTCCTTTTAGTCAACCATCCTTATCTAATACATGAGAAGTTTTATCTAACTTATTGACCTTTAGTAGAATGTAAATCTCATAAGTTTTTGGTACTAGCAGAGGTCTGAATATGAAACAATTCTATTACCATAAATAATCCCTGTTTTACAATTTGAGAGACCTGTACATCTGGAGGCATGAATGCATTTAATATATCATGATGTTAGTAACCATTAATTTTCATAGCTACATGAAAAGCTTTGTACCAGAGGACCTTTAAATAAGAACCTTATTGTCTACAAAGTTTAATTAACTTTTTGACAATGACCAATGTAAGCAGATCACAACAATATATTTGAAACAAAATTTATTGGGGTATCTCCCATAAGGCTATGGAGATTATTGGGAGCTCCAGTCAATAAACAAGAACTGGTTAATTTTACCAGATGGTCCCTTTCTTATTCATGAACTGAAGTTCTGTCCAATAATCTCCCCCTACCCTAAGGGATTTTTATTTAATTATCTTAATAATATTTTGATGACTTATAAA
>RJWT010010950.1:0-23706 GCA_004365215.1 Cuniculus paca | reverse complement strand
CAAACAAACAAAAAAAGAAAGTGAACAAGCAAATGGCAAGGAGATATTCAATTTTCATTTGAGGGTACAGGGATGCATTACTGCCTCAAAATTGTCTAGACTCAGAAATTTAGATGCCAGCAAAAGCTAATAGATCATAAATCTTTTGTTTTGTTTTGTTTTTTAGATCATACATCTTAAAATGTCTTTATGTTATTCAGGGCCTACTATATTCCTCAAAGCCTAAGCAAGCCTTGGTTGTCACTCATTTTTTTTTTGCAACACCGGGGACCGAACTCACAACCTTGCGCTTGCCAGGCAGGGGCTTAGGTGGCTGAGCTAAATCCCCAGCAAGCCTTGCTTGTCTAAAAAAATCTCTCAGAGGTAGGACTAGGATAAGAGAAAGACAGGTACCTAGGGTGTAAGAGTTAAGGCATAGGGACTTGTTCTCAGGATGTGGCAAATTCAAGGTCATTGTGGGGACAGATCTAAACTAATGTGCCAGGGCCTCTTATTGGTTTACTGGAGTCCTGACCTCGAGGCTATTCAAACTTCAGGAGGGCCCAGAGCTGCCTTACCTCATTGGAAAGGACTCAGGAAGGTACAAAATGCTTAGGAGGCATCCCTAAGGTCATGAATGATCTTGAATGTTCTTTTTTCCCACTTTGGTGATAACTCCTAACAAAGTCTCTTGGTCTCAAATTCTTCCCTCCTGCCCTTCATACAGCCAGTTCACATTTCAGGGCTATTTTAGTTATTCCTTATGGAGGAAGGAGGTTCAGGGACAGCCAGCTAACTGGGCAAGTGCACGTGGCCTGTCAATCACAGAGAGCCAGGCCACATGCACCCCAAGTCCTGCACTGGGGGCCAATCAGGGAATGCCAGCTTAAATTCTTCTGGTGCATAATCAAGCAGGTTTTTGATAGGACAGCCTAGATCTAATGTCAGAATCGGGGGATACAAGAGATAGTTGCCATTAACCTTGGGGGCCTTGTAAGCTTTTTATGTGGCTCACACTGCTCCACAGAGCACACTTCTTTTCCTACCTTTGATTGATTTCCCACTCACTCTGTAGAGTGTACTCCTTACCCTGCTTTTAATAAATGTGAAACCTCACTACTTTTTGAGTATTTCTTATCCAATTCTTTGTTCAGGGTAGTGAGAACCTGAAAAGGATCTCTAAGAAGAATACAGCACCCCAGACCCCAGTAACACAGTATTATTTTTCCTTTTCCAATCAGTTTATACCATTTTTTGGACTATTCAAGCAGTATCTTTCTTTGGACCTGAATTGCTGTGGTTTTCAGTTTGCCCCTTATTTATGGCCCCTGACCTTTTCTTGTACTTATTAATTTCTTGGTTAGTATTTGTAGTAAACTGAATAATGACCAGCAAAGGTATTCATCTTCTAATCCCTGAGACCTGTGTATTTCACTGTATAGCAAAGGGACTCTGCAGATGTGATTAACTAAAGATCTGAGATGAGGAGATTTTCTCAAATAACCTGGATGATCCCTAATTGTAATCATGACTGTTCTTACACGTGGGAGAGAGAAGATTTGACTATAGAAGTAAAAGTGGGGCTGGAGGTATAGCTCAGCAGCATGGCACCTGCCTGGCAAGAATGAGGTCCTAAGTTTATTCCCAGTACAAAAACAGAAACAAAACTACAAAAAACAAAAAAAAAAACAAACAGAAAAATGAAGTAAAAGTGACATAGAAGTAAGAGTTTGGAAAAGTTCGAGAAAGCCAAAAAATACAGGCAACCTCAAGAAGTTAGAAGAGATTTGGAAATGGGTTTTCTTCTAGAAACTTCCAAGAAGAACCAGCCCTGCCAACTTCTTGACTTTGGCCAGTCAAGTGAAAATGATTTTGGACCTCTGTCCTCCAGTGCTACGGAATAATAAATTCATATTTTGAGCTACCAAGTTTGTGGTAATATGTTACAGTAGCAAGAAGAAATGAATACACTATCCTTGTGTTCTAGTAAGTTGAGCATTTATTTTTCTAGACTATTTATCAAATGAGGGTGTCAGCGTAGCCTGGGGTTGAGTATATTGGCTCTGGAGCAATCAGGCTTAGGTTCAAACTCCAGCTGCTCCATGTTGAGGCAATATTTGTGTGTCTGGGCCTTTGAACTTTCTTCCTGCTTGAAACACAGAGTGTCAGTTGCCTTCCTAATGTTCATTTCCCATATTCCATTATGAATAGAACTCTAGTTTTACAAAGTAGGATAAGTGCGAGCAGTTTAAAAATAATCACATTTCATAGTTTCCCTTGAAGCTGTAAGAGGACACTGGCATAGTTCTTACCAAGTGATCATTCCTGGGAAGGATTTCAGGGAAAGCTTTTTTAAAAGGAGTTTGAAAGCCTGTGTGTTGGCACACATCTATAATCCTAGCATTCAGAAGGCTGAGACTAAGGCAGGGAGATCACTGTGAGTTTGAGGCCAGCCTGAACTGCATAGTGAGATCCTGTGTAAAAAAAAAAAAAAAAAAAAAAAAAAAAAAGCAGTTTGATTTGATTTGACCGATATGCAACCCTGGTTGTTAGACTTGTCTTTTTTCTCAGAATGGCACATGTATCTTGGGTCCCTAATGGAATCCCGGGTGGAGCATTCCAGTCCTGGTCTGCCTCCCTCCGGCTTCTGCTTTGGGAGAAGAATAAGCCCCTTACTTGGGTAAGCCACTGTTTGGAGATTTCTCTGTTATGTTAACCCTATGATTCATTACTTATTCTCTCTTGGGGGGATTAGCCATTTCTACCTTTTTTGTTTGTTTGTTTTGTTTTGTTTTTGAGAGAGGGCCTTGCTATGCAGTTCAGGCTGGCCTTGAGCTCACTATGTAACCTAGGCTAGTGTTGAACTCACAACAATCCCCCTGCCTCAGCCTCCCGAGTGCTGGGATTACAGGTGTGCGCCACCAGGCCTGGCTCCATTTCTACTTTTAATTTCAGTATTGTGGTACATCGTATATGTATCTATCATTATATTCTAAATTCCTTGAAGGAGACAAATTACTAGCAGGTAAGAGTGAAAGTCCTAGAGTCCAGTAGACCTGGTGTATTAGACTAAGTGTTGTTAAGTGCTGTAACACATAAAACTCAAATTATTTCTTTTTCTTTTTTTTCTTTTTTGATTTTTGGTACCAGTGATCAGACTTACAACCTCCCACTCATCAGGCAAGTGCTTGAGCTGAATTATTTCTTTTTAAATTAAAAAAAAGTATTAGTACATGATTACAGTACATAATGGTTATATTCATTGTGGGGACTTGGCACATGTACATAACACATTTTTATGTCCTCTTCCCCTCCATCTCTTGATCCCTTCCTCAATTGTAAAAGATCTATCTCTGTTTCCTATGAACTGTTTTTTTTATTTTGTCTATCTATCTATCTATCTATCTCTCTATTTATTTATCTATCTCCTTGAGAAACCATATACGACTTAAGCTCGCGTGTCTGATTTATTTCACTTAACATTATTATCTCAAACTGCATCCATTTTCCTACAAATGACTTAAATTTGTACTTTTCATGGTAATGCCACACTTTCTATGCATTCGTCCCTTGATGGATAACAGTATAGGCTGCCTCCACAATTTAGCTGTTATATGAGTTGTGCTGCTATAAGCATGGGTTTGCTTGCATCACTGTAATATGATGTTTTAGCTCTTTTGGGAAGATACCTAGAAGGGGAATAGCTGGGTCAAATGGAACTCAAATTCTTTGTAACTTCACACAATAGACACTTACTGCTTGTTTATTTGCAGTCTTGTCTAGTGTATATTGTCATTTATGTAGCTAGACTCTTGCCTTCTATGGATCTTTGTTGCTTAATCTGGCTATTGTAGTTTTCTGATATATACGTTTAACAACATGGACACATAGACACTTATTAGATTGAGCAATAAAAAGCTAATCACATTTAAACCCCCAAACTGGTTAAGGAATGACAGTTTCATTTGATGCAGCCTAATTTTACATGTGAGCAAGAGACTCCCCAAAGACATTCTCTCAGATGTAAAATGAGGTCCTAAGACTCTTTGCTCTAAGGAGGCTACACAGATCAAGTAAGAAGTATTCAAAAGACTTAGCACAAGGTCTGATACATGGTAAGTGACTCTAAAGGGCTACTTTTCAAAATCTAGGGCCTAGCACAGAATTTGGCAATACTGGCTACTCTTTATTTTAAAAATAGAAATACAGTAGACTTCACATATCACAAAATTCACTCTTTTCAGACGTCCAATTTGGTGGGTTTTAGCATATTCACAAAGTCATATAGCCCTCCACATTGAGTCCGGAAAATTTTCATCTCCATGAGGGGAAACATCGTACTCGGGAGTAGTCACTCTATAGTTTGAATGAATATACTTTGTTTCAAAATGCCTGCCACACAGCCATGAGGGCCGGGAGGAGAACCAAGGAGCCAACCCCTTCCTGTGAGCCAGTGGCACCCCATGTGGGCCTGAAGGAGAACTAAGAAGCAACCTTTTCTTGTGAGCCAGTGGCACCCATGTGGGTCAGGATGAGAACCAAGAAGCCAACCCCCCCCCGCCATGAGTCAGTGACAGCCATGGGCCAGGAGGAGAACCAGGAACTCAACCCCTTCCTGTGAACCAGCGGCAGTCATGAGGGCTGGGAGGAGAACCAAGAAGCCAACTCCTTCCCATGAGCCAGCCAGTGCATGGGCTTGGAGACAAAAAGCAACTGGCTGATTCAGAGGAACACAGGCTGAGATGATAGCTACTAAAGTAAAACAAAACAAAACAAAACCCAAAAAACAAAAACCTAATGCTTTTATTGTTTGTTTGACTTTGCAGACCTAAAACCAGTAGTCTGAGCATCTCTATAGAGAATAACAATGTGCAATATAGCAACTATGGAGGATTTCCTTCTGTCTTGTTTTTGAAATCTAATATTGTTCACTGTTTTGTTTGGCTCCATTTTATTGTTTTGTTTTATTCCCTTTTAAATTAAAAAAAAAAAAGCCTGCCACAGTACCTCTCTCAAAACACTCCATATTTGTTAATTTTAGTGGCATCTTCTATAGGATTAAAAAATTGTTCTTTATTTATTCAACAACAGTTGCTGCATAAACACACATACACACATGTGCAAACACACACACACACACACACACTCCCCAGACACCCACATTTAATCTCAGAGAATCAGATTCTTCCACAGAAGTCTAACAGAAAGACAAAAACAATTAACATCAATAATATTACTGGGCAGGGGAGCTAGCTCCGTGGCCTAAGTGCCTGCCTGGCAAATGTGAGGTCACGAGTTCAATCCCCGGTGCTGCAAAAAAGAAAAAAAATTGCTAATAATCTTTGTTATCCATCTGCAACACCATGAGGAAGTTATTGTGACACTGGAGAGGCTGTGGCCCATCCCTAGGAGAGAACTCACAGGGGAGATTGGAAAGAGTGGCTCCAGTGTCCACACTCGTATTTGTAGTCGCCTTTCTCCACTTTGTGTTAAGCCGCTACAGCTGCTTACACGGCTGAAGAAGAAACCGAGCCCATGTTTAGGAGAGTGCCTCGAAAGCACCTCAGCTGCATTAATCTTCTAGCTTCAGAACTTTTTATAAATAGCTTTCTTCTGGGTACACACAGAAGGGTGAGTCAAAGTGAAAATAGCCTAGTTCTTCTTAGCTAAGGATGCCTGCTTTCCATACCTGTCGGAGAGGACAGGATGTGTCACCGGGGGCCTGTGCTTGATTCTGTTCCGCACAGCTGTTGAAGCAGATGCATTTTTGCCTACTTTACATTCTTCAAGAAAGGTTATCCCGGAAAACAAACAAATTTAGTACTGAGGCTGCTCTCTGCACGGTTGATGATTTCAAAAGGCTAATTGCTGTACCATACTTATTTTGGGGATGGTTCATTGCTCTTATCTCTGAAACAGCCCTGTTTTCTTTTGCACCTGCTGTGGCTACAAGGGCACTGATCTGGTTTAGGTCCGTCATTAAAAATGTGAGCTGCTGTCAACTCGAAAGGAGCAAGAAATCCTGTGCATAGCATTGACATATTGCTATTATTTTAACCTCTTATGCCTGAGAATGAAAAGATAGAAGAAAGAAACATTTAAATGTGAATGTCACCAGCAAAATCTTTTCAAAAAGGCAATCAAATCATACCAATCAAGGGAAGGAATACAGTGCATGGTGGATCCATGGTCCATGTGGGTTATACAGTATGGGGTCCCATGGATTATTTAGCCTGATCTCTCATAGGAGAAGGAAATTGAGACCCAGAGAGGTAAAGTAACTTGTCTCAGCCATATTATGGTCAGTGTCACTGTTGAGCTGTAGCTTCAGCTGTTTAGCATCCTTTTCACTCCTCTATACAGCTCCGTATGTATCAATTCTTGGAGAGACTAAATAATGTCGAGTTTGGGCACCTGTAACTCTTAACTTGAATTAAGTCAGTTTACCACTTCTATTTGGCTTGTGAAGTCTGGAGCAATCTTTTTCTGTGTTGTTGCTCTGTTGGTTTCTTTTTTGAGTGTTAGTTGCCTGCTCTGCATTCCAGGCTGGCCTTGAACTCCCTATGTAGTCTAGGCTGGCTTTAAACTCATGACAATCATCCTGCCTCAGCCTCCTGAGTGCTGAGATTACAGGTGTACACCACCATGTGCCCCTTGGAGCAATCTTTTGGATTGTCCCAAGTCACAGAGAAATCTTGAATAGGTTTGGAAATCAGGTGGTAGCAAAACCCTCCCTGATAGCATGCTCGTTATCATCAAACAAACAACTGATCAAACTCCAGTTCTGCTACGCACCAGCAGTGGGATGCTGGTGTGTTAGTGTCCTAGGAATGCTCTGACAAATTGCCACAAACCGAGAGGCTTAAAATAGCGGAAATATCCTCTCACAGTTTTGGAGGCTAGAAGTCCAAAGTCAAGGTGTGGGCAGGCCCATGCTCCCTATGGAGGAATGCTTTTCTTATCTCTTCTGGCTTCTGGTGGCTGCCAGGAATTGATATTCCTTGGCTCATTGACACCAATCTCTGCCTCTGTCCTCACTTGGCCCTCGTTGTGTCTCTGTATCCCAATCTCCATTTTCTTTCTCTCACTAGATTGAAAGCTCACCCTAATTTATCTGGACCCCCCCGAGTGTGATTACATCTGCCTTTGCAGATTTCCAAATGTAATTACATTCACAGGGACCAGGGCTAAGATTTGAATGTATCTTTTTTTGATGGACATAATTCTTTTTTTTTTTTTTTTTTAAGACAGGGTCTCACAATGTAGTTCAGGCTGGCTTTGAACACACTATCTAGCCCAGGTTGACCTCAAATTTGCCTCAATCCTCCTGCCTCAGTCTCCCATTACAGGCATGTGCCACCACCCGGTTGGTGGACATAATTCAATTCATTGATTTCACTTCACTAACTCCCTTTGCCAATCTGACTACACTTTCTTTTTTTTTTTATTTTAAAGATAATAAAACCCAACAAAACATAACAGAATAAATCCAATCAAAACACAGCAGTGAAATTGGTACAGAATATCAAAGCAGGGTAATAGGAAAACAACAATGGCTACTATATTATATCTTGTTATCTTCACAGTAGTTTTTCATTCCCTCAGTTACAGCAAAATCAGACCAAAACAAAACAGAATAAAACCAGTCAAAATAGAGAATTGAATAAAGCAAAAAAAAATTAATAAGAATAAAACAAAATAGTGAGAACATTATTAGACTTTAAAAACAAGACAGAAACCCCCCCCATATTTACCGTATTGCATACTGTTATCCTTCCTATACATGCTCAGACTGTCAACCCCATGCCTGTAAATTCAACCTAACAATACAATCTGTGAGGTGCTTTTTGTACCTCAATTGCTGTCAGCTCAGGCTGACCTCCAAACCAGCTGATGGCTTACGGGGTGAGAGGGTTTGGTGATTTTCAGCCTGCATGCTGGTAGGCTTACAGGAGACACTGACTTTTCCCTTCCTGGGTCCCACACGGTCTGGGCAGCTTACCAGAAAGGCTGGCTAGTTGGATCCTTGATTGGCTCCTCCCAGTCCCAGCATGGCTGATTCTTGGGAGTTGCTGGCTTTTCTTTGTCTTCCTTGGTCCTGCATGATCTGCCTGACTACACTTTCTTTCTCTGTATGCTGGGATAAAATACCTCTCTCCATGAATGGATGTGAACTTTCAATGAGCTTACCTGTATAATATGTCCAGCACACAGTAGGTATTCTACAGTAGGAGATGATTTCACTCCCCACTGAGACTGCATTGCTCCTAGAGTCCATTTCAGTGACTTGCACATAGTAGGCACTCAACACGTTCATTTGATTTTTCAGATCAGAAATGTTAATGGCTGTAGACTTGGCACCAGAGGGTCAGAAGAAAGCTTGAATCAGCATTCTGTGTCTTTTCACAAAGCAAGACTCTACCAGTCCATCCTGAAGAAACATAAAGGTTGAGTCACACTGACTGGTTCAATCTGCTCTCCAAACCACAGTGACTACTAGCCTTCCTGCACGTAGGGTTCTGTATGACTTAGCAGAAACTTTTGGATAGTATGCTACGAGGAAAAAGTTTCTATTCTCTAGGCCGAGTTTACATAGTGACATTGAGACTATTGAAAAGCTCCTGATTTGGCTTTATAAGGGAACCTTTGGTCAGAATAGTGAAGAATTAATAAACGTTGCATAAATTGCCTAAAGAAATGTGAATTTGCATATACTATTTAAAATGGCCAAATTTTATTAGAAAACTATTCTAGAGAAGAATTGTACATAGAAGAAATATTTCATGGGCTGGGGATTTAGCTTAGCAGCACAAGCACCTGCATGGTGTGCACAAGGTCATGAGTTCGATCCCTGGTACCAGAAAAAAAAAAAAAAAGAAAGAAATATTTCATTAGAAAAAAAGGATCTAGCCAGGTGTGGGTAGTGCATGCCTATAATTCCAACACATGGGAGGCTGAGGCAGGAGGACTGCAGTGAGTTCAAGGCCAGCGTGGGCTACATGTGAGTTCAAGCCCAGCCTGAAAAGAAAAAAGGATCTAGATTTTTTTAGAGCAAAGAAATTGGTCATTTGAGAATTCTGTTAGCAGACTCCAATGTGGCAGGGTGTCTTTAGAAATTTCTTTAAAGGTAAATTTTGAGCAAGTGTTAAAAAGCAAAAGCACTAGAATAGACAGAAAGGAGAATTGTGGAGAATTTGTTTAAGAATTATGAAAAAAATTGGAGAGAAATTATTTATCAAATTATTCTTTTAAACAAGGTGAGGAAAATTATTTATTCATGTTTTTCATAAAAATAATTAAGACAGAAATGATGTTGCTGATTTCTTCACCATGCTGCATCCCTCTGGTAGGTCCATGCTTTCCTTGTTTGATGGTCTGTCACCGTCTAGCTTAGATGTTCTTCTACACAAGTTTCTAAATTCAACTTTGTTATATTTGGGGATACAAAGTCTTTTATAGTCTTGGCATGGTGATTAAAGAGCATGACTATATATTTATCTATTTATCTTTTTTGTAGTACTAGAGATTGAACCCAGGGACTTGGCATTGAGCTATATCCCCAGCTTTCTTTTTTAAAAAATTGAAACAGGCTGGGAATGGTGGCACGCACCTGTAATCCCAGCACTTGGGAGGCTGAGGCAGGAGGATCATTGTGAGTTCGAGGCCAGCCTGAACTCCATAGTGAAATCCTGTCTTAAAAAGATAGAATAAAAAAAAAAAAAAAGAAAGAAAAAGAAAAAAATTGAAGCAGGATCTCACTAAGTTGCTAAGTTTCCCAGGATGGGTTTGACCTCATGATCCTCTTGATGGGCTTCCCAGAATGCTGGGATTACAGGCGCACACCCCCACATCTGGCTTACAGGTATTTAATTCTTGATGCCTAGTCTTTGAAAATTTGGCAGGAGTCACTGAGGGACCAGGATGTTCAGGTAAGGTGTTACTGGAAAGCAGACCTTTTAAAAACAGAGACACACCTGTGTTGGTCTGTGAATCATAGATAAATTTTTGAAACTGAAAGTGATAAGCAGACTGCTTTCAAACAAGAAATATGCTTATCAAAGATAAGAGGGTGTGAAAACACCACAGTTTAGAATGCAATAGGGTGGCGTTGTAATCTCGACCCTGGACTGTTGAGTTTCTCTGATGGACTGGCATTGAGACTCCTGTGTAGCTATCTTGCACCCCGGTATTCTGGAGGTTTTGACAAAATGAATTCTACTTGAATTGAATGGTGGTATTACTCAAACCTGTGGTCTTTGGCCAACTGGCTCTGCAGCTGGGACTTTGTTGCAGTAGAGGCTACGGCAGTGCTGGAACATTTGGCAAATCACTACTTCCCACCATAGGTTGATACAGCTCTTAGTAGGCATCTTGCTAGGAGGGGATTCTCAACCAGCCAGCCTAGTGAGAGGGCGGTATCCTTGCATGGGGTTTTTATATACGATCACAAGCATACCAGTATAGTTTGCATATTAAATATTGAGCATTCCAGAAAAGTTTACCTAAGGAATACAACACATCAGTGGGCTGTCCTCCACAGCAGTCTCCTTGGAGGGTATGTGCTTGCTCAAATGGTGAGCTCACATTTGCACTCGCTTTTTAAAAAATTGCTACTAGGGCCAATTAATGATATATACAAGGTTATTATTTTATAACTATCTTAATTACTCATATTACTGATCATGACTTTTTGAATTTGATTTCTTGCTCTTTGCAAATAGAAATGGACCTCAAGAGCTAAAGATTTTTTGTCAGTAGGGCCATATAAAAGATAATCCCAGCACTTGGAAGGCTGAGGCAGGAGGATCATTTTGAATTTGAGGCCAGCCTGGACTACATAGGAAGATGAGACCTTGCCTCAAACAAACACCAAAACAACAACAACCACAAAACAACAGAAGAGTCCTGAAAGTTAACTTTGACCAATGTCAGAATCATTATGATAATAATATAGTCTCCAACATGACTTACAGGAGAAAACACTTTCAGTCATAAGTTAAGGTATTTTTTTTTTGTCTTTTTGAGATAAGTTCTCGCTCTGCAGTTCAGGCTGGCCTTGAGCTCACTTTGTAGCCCAGGCTGGCCTTGAGCTTACAACGATCCTCCTGCCTCAGCCTCCTGAGTGCTGGGATTACAGATGTGCACCACCACGCCTGACTTTAAGGCATTATTTACTAGAAATGAGTTCCATTGTTTTATTTTATTTTTTATTATTTATTTATTTTTTGGTCTTTTTGAGACGGTTTCACTATGCAATTCAGGCTGGCCTTGAACTCACTTTGTAACACAGTCTGGCCTTGAACTCGCAGCAATCCTCCTGCCTCAGCCCACTGTTTTATGGTACATTACTAGCTGGGTATAGCTAATAAGAAGAGTTATATTATTTGCCTACTAAAAATGGCACATACATATACTTGCAATTATGAAGTGCGTTCTTCTATAAACAGTGACACAGCGTTTCAAATGAAAGCTGGATCTAAGAATAGCTGCGGTGCCAAGTTCAGAGAAGTTACCCTAGGGGAAAATGCTCAGCAGTTTGTATTTTAAAAGCTTCTTTAAATATTTTCCTGTTGCTCACTGCATATGGCCTTACATATAATTCATAGTTCTTTACCTTTTTTTTTTTGTCCAGGAATCAAAGTCAGGGCCTCGAGCTTGCCGGGCAGGCGCTGTGCCACTGAGCTACATCCCTGGCCTGAACATACACTTCTTTCTGGTTCCCTCCTTCCTTGTCTCCGGGCATAACTCTTCGGGGTTCTTAGTAGGTCAAGATGAGCGAAAGGAAATTGTTTTTCCATCTTCTTCGCAGCCTATGAAGCAAGGCTTTCCCTCCTCCACTTTAACAGTCTCACTTCACCACCGCTTCGCTGCACGACGCTCTGCAGAGGGAGGCGCTTCCTCCCTCGCCTCGTGGGTGCCAGTCATAGCTCTGGTGCCGATAACAAAAATACCGCAGATGGATGGCTCAAATAATAAATATTTATGTCTCACGCATCTGGAGGCTGGAAGTCCGAGATTAGGGTATCTGCAGATTTGGTAAGGCTGATCTGGGGGCAACTTCCTGGCTTGCAGATGGACATCTTTTTGTAATGTTCTATGATGAACAGCAGAAAGGAAAAAAGCTCTTTCTACCCTTTTTCTGAGGTACTGGGGACTAAACACAGGGTCTTTGTACTGAGCTACATACCTGGTCGTATTTATTTATTTATTTTTGTGGCACCGGGGATTGAACTCACAACCTCATGCTTACCAGGCAAGCACTTATGCCACTGAGCTAAATCCCAGCCCTTGTCTTTTTGAGACAGGGTCTCACTATGCCCTACATGCTGGCCTTAAGCTCACTTTGTAGCCCAGGCTAGTCTTGAACTCACAACGATCCTCCTGCCTCAGCCTCTTGAGTGCTGGGATTACAGGCGTGCACCACCAGGCCCGGCATTTTATTTATTTATTTTGATAAAGTGTCTCTCTTAGTCACTAAATTGCCTAGGCTGAGCTCAACCTTGTAATCCTTCTGCCAGAGCCATATAGAGTGCTGGGATTACAGATGTGTGCTAACATATCCAGCTACGGTCTCTTCTTAAAAGGGCACTAATCCCCTTTGTGAAGATGCCATCCTCCTAACCTAACCACCTCCCAAAGGCACCATCTCCTAATACCACTCCATTGGAGGGTAGGATTTCATTTTATGAATTTTAGTAGGAACACAAATAGTCCAAGTCACTGTCCGCCGCTCCACACATTGTACCCACTCAGTCCCCGAGTCTTCACAATCACTGCAACTGAGGTTGCCTTTCATTTTACATGAATGGTTCTGATGGCCCCATCTCAGGTGTCCCCAACACCTATAGATATTCAAAGCTTTTTATAGTCATATGTCATGATTGATGCCACCATTCCAAGTGCTGTGGGACCTCCTGCATTCTTGTTAAGTTCTCCCGTAAGTTTCTGGAAGTAGTTGTGTTCTGTTAGTCATCCCATGCTGTGATCCACTTTCCTGTTTTAGGATGGAAGCTAAGTCAGACTCTTCTCCCTTTGTTTTTTGTTTCCACCTCTGTTCCTGGTATGACTCCTGTGCTCCAAACACAGCCTTTCGGGAAATGTGACTTGATTTCTCTACTCTTGGGCTTCATTCCATCTAGTAACAGAAGTTTCATTTTAACCAATTTCAGATCAAACCAATGATTTCTCCAGTTTCTTCTTTCTCTTCTTCTAAATCTTAGATAGTGTTGAGTGGGATTCATGGTTGCAAGAGAACTATGCCAGAGGGTGGGATCTAGTCTGTTTTCCCCATAGTTTAAGAATTCATCATGCTTAGTTCTTGTCATTCTTACCTTCCCACACTATTTGTTGAGATACCCTTATTCTCTCCACTCTTTCCAAGGTAAGATCTTGTCCTGCTAATCTTCCACTGGCTTTTATATCTCCCTATCCCATATCTGCTAATAATATTCCTATTATTTCCTACTGGCACACACCTGTAATCCTAGCACTTTGGAGGCCGAGACAGGAGGATCGCGGCTAGTTTGAGGCCAGCCTGGGCTACATAGTGAGACCCTGTCTCAAACTACCACCACCACCACCACCACAGTTCCTCTAACTTTGGGTGTCAGGTATTTCGTGTCAGCGATGCAAAAGTAACCAAGACAACCACCTTATCCCAGATATTCATTTGTCCTGTTATTCCTTCACAGATTTATTGTGCTTTGCCTAAAATGTAGGAAAGTATCACACTCTGATCATTTCTTCTTCATCTGTGAAGATCCCCATGTACATGTGAATTTAATGAAACTAATGCTTTTCTCTTGTTAATCAGATCTTGTATTCACTGGGTTTGTAGATTCAGCCAAAGAACCTACGGAAGAACTAATGGGAGGTTCTCTCCTCTAAACTGGGAGGTTCTTTCCTCTAAACTCCCTCATTGTCTGAAGATTAATGGTTTCTTCCTTCGTAGGGGCCGCTCTGGCAGAAGGAGCAGAGCTCTATCTTCTCAAAGACTAGGTGTGTTAGCATGTTATTGCTGTGACAAAATACCTGAGCATATCAATTTAAAGGAGGAGGTGTTTATTCAGTTTACAGTTTCAGAAGGTCCAGTTCATTACCAGTTGACTGCCTGTTCCAGGCCGAGGTGGAGCATCATGACGGAAAGGATGTGGCACAGGAGAGTTGCTGACCCCATAGCAGTTGGAGAGCAGTGAGAGGGAAAGAGGTTAACTGCTGGGCTTTTCTTTCTGTTCCATCAGGGACTCCACCCTATTGGATGGTGTCGCCCACTTTCAGTTTGCCATCCCACATGCCAGTCATTTCTGGAAACACCCTTAGAGGCACACCTGGGAGTGTGCTTTATCCATTTCCTACACGTCTCTTAATTTCATCAAGATTCCATAATGACAAATAACTGGTCACACTCTGAGGCTTTCTCTTTCTCTTCCCTTCTGTAGGGCTGGGTGTGGCTCAGTGGTGGAGCATTGCTTAGCAAGTGCAGGGCCTCCTGGGTTCAACTCCTGGCACGGTGAAAAAAAAATGTTTAGGATCTTCCTTTCTATAGTCTCAAGAGTATCTACAGTAGGTAGGGTGATGGCAGAAATAACTGGTTTACATTAACCACAGATCATCGTAAGTCAGTTTATGCCTGGAAACCTGATAGTCTAAAAGTCCCCAGTCACACATGGAACTTGACCTTTTCTCTGTTATTGTCTTATTTGTGGAATGCATGTGGCTGACAAAATGGGAGGAAGGGTGAGGGTAAGGGTCGGAAACCGGAAGTGCTAGGAACAAGAGCCCCACTGGGTAACAGTTCACAGTAAGGAGCTGCTACTTGGATAACTTCTAGGAAAGTTCGCATTGGAGGGTGTTAGGGTGACACAGCCAGGGAACCATGTAACCTTCTCTGGCTGCAACAGCCCTCAGGGCTTTCTCCCTGAAGGTCTCCTCTTCAAGCTCTGGTCCCTTCACTCTGATCAAGTTAGTTTCCTCACTCATTCTCTTTTCACCCCTGTTCCCAAAACTGCCTTTTTTTTTTTTTTTCTGGTATCGGGGATGGAACTCATGACCTTGCGCTTGCCAGGCAGGCACTTGTGCCACTGAGCTAAACCCCCCGACCTAAAATTACCTTTCTGATAACCGATGGATTTTCCAAATGTTGTACATTTATTTAGTTTTATTTTTGCCTTTGTTTTTTGAGACAGGGTCCTTCTATGTATCCCAGGCTGGCCTTAACTCACTGTAATACTTCTGCCGTAGCCTGGGTGCTAATTACATTTCAGGCGCGCTCTGTGGTTTGAGGAGTATATTCCCCTTCTTCAAGACCAAGATCTGGAGTAAGGAGTGGTGATCTTCTCACATCCAGAGATGCCTTCTAGGAATTTCCCTATAAAAGGAGCTATGCCCCACCCCATACACCTCATACAAAGGGATGTGAGTCATGCTACCCCTCTTTTATTTGAAAATAATGGCTGCCCTATTTTGTTTAATATTTTGAAAAATTTTCTCTCTCACCTAAATTTAAGAAATTTTTTGTTATTTTGAGATACATGTGCTTTTATTTAATGGCCATCACTCAGAATCAAGGATTTGCTGATAGTTTCACAGCATGTCACACCCAAGAAAATTAAGTCAACTAAATTTGCATGCAAAAACATCACAGGTCTCTCTGCTTCTAAAAATGCATACAGTATCTCAACAGCTCTTCTTCACCCCCACAGGTCCTGAGAACTGAAACTCCAACCTACAATGAGCATGCCGCCCAGTTCTCTCAGACGCAAACCCTGAATGAAAACTTTTGTCGCAAGGGAAGGCCTGGGTTCTGTCTCCAGCACTGGGGAGGTGGCAGTGGGGGGTGGGGTGGGGATGTCATATCCATTTAAGCACATTTGGTTGAACTTGAGTGCTGTGCATGATTTTTTTTTTAGATAAGTGTGGAAGTGTGTAGGGTCCTAACACAGGAAGCAGTGTCCATGTTTGTGTTTATTTTCAAGGCTTCCTTTATTAGATTAAAATTTTCACAAATCCATTCAGCCACACCCAGAACTACACTAACCCAATTAGGGGACTAATCCAGATATCACAAACCTTTCACTCATAGTCACACGTCCTACATCCGGCTGCCTCTGAAAGGCCCCACCTGTGAGCACCCGAGGCTTTGGGGGCCGCCAGCTCTCAGGGACCTCCCCAGAGCGCGACCAAGCAGGCCACTGGTTGAAGGTCACCTGGGCCCTATGTGACCACTGCATAGATGAGACCCTAAAGAGTATGCACTCTCTAGAGGGGAGAGATTATATGGCTTCCATAATTTTATTTTTTGGTACTGGGAATCAAACTCGGGAATTTGTGCTTGCCAGGCAGGCACTGTGCCATTGAGCTACGTCCCAGGCCACAGGCAATGGTTTGAGCTCCTTTCTAAAAACCTAAAAACCCTAGACAAAGAGCCCTCATGGATATCCTACTCAATACCCCCTCCTGGGCAGCAGAAACCTTACTTCCTTGTCTGTGGTTTCATTCTTTGTCACCGTGGGACAGGACCCTAGTGTTGCGGTAACAGAACCATATCCATGCCTGCTAGTGCTAGGCAGCCTGGAAATCCTCTAGTAATCCAGTATGTGAGCCCTGTCCAATCAGATATCCTGAGCAATGGGCACCCCGCTATGGCCCCAGGTCCTGGTGTACCCTACGAAACTTTGGTCATCTTCCCATAGTGCCTATACAAGCACTTTCCTGTTTTTGTGTGTGTAAACGCTGCCAGTGGTAGCGAACCTAACGCATGTGTGGTGTTCTGCGGCCAGCTGTTCGTTTCCACTGAAAGCACTAAGGTGTTTGCCCTCACGGGCCTAGGCTATCAAGCTACAAAGTTGAAGCAGGGGTTACTGAGTGCATTCCATCTGTTTACAACTTAATTTCACTATGCTATCTTTCTCCCTCTCTCCCTTTTCTTTCATTCTTTTGTGGTACTTGGGGGTTGAACCCAGGGTCTTTGCACTGAGCTACACCCTGGCCTTATTTTATTTTACTTTTGAGACAGGGTCTCACTAAGTTGAAAAGTTGCCCAGGCTGGCCTTGAACTTGTGATCCTCCTGTGCCAGCCTCCTTTTTTATTGTCTTTTTGAGATAGGGTTTCAATACCCAGTTCAGGCTGGCGTTGAACTCACTTTGTAGCTCAGGCTGCCCTCGAACTCACAGCGATCCTCCTGCCTCAGCCTCCTGAGTGCTTATTACAGGCGTGCACCACCACGCCCAGCCTTCAGCTTCCAGCCTCCGGCCCCCTAAAAATTCAGGGATTACTGGTGTATACAGAGTGAGACACTAAGGGCGGGATGGCAAGAGGTTCATTTCTGGGAGAATGGGCCAGTGGGTTGATCTTTTTCAACTTGGCTCTTCATTGTGATAGACAAGCATTTATTGAATAAGGGCAAAGCTCTTTCATTAGGACCCTCATCTCCTCTCAGGTCAGGTCTAATTCATTGCATCCATTCCGAACGAGACGCGGTCCCTTTAAGGCCTTGGAAAGGGTCCGGTCGGGAGACCACGCCCATCACGTGTTCAGGTTCCAGCGGGGCGGGGCCGGCGTCTCTAAGCTGCCGTCACTTCCGGTTCTCTGTCAGTCGCGAGCGAGCAGGAGGCTGAGGACTGCGGCAGAGCAGCGTGAGTGCGCGGCCCCCGCCCCCGCCCCCACCCGGGAGCCCTGCTCCTCCGACCCTCGCTGCCCTCCGGGCCCCCTGCGGCCGCGGGCGACGGCGGCTCTGCCTGGCCTCCCCCTTCCCTCCTCAGCGTCCCCGCTCCCCCTCGGTTGCCGACCTCGCGCCCGGCGCGCCGTGGGCTCCGCGGCGGACACCGTTTCTGGGAGCCCGTTGAGGCGGCGGGGCGCGGCCGGGCAGCGGCGCCCGGGAAGAGGCTGCGGCTGCGGCTGCGGCTGCGGCTGCGACGGGCCGGGCGGGGGCGCGCGCGGGCCCAGCTCGGTCCCCACCTGGGCCCCCAGGGTGGGAGTTGCTGGGCGTGCGGGAGCGGAACCGGGGGAAGGGGCGGCGGGGAAGATGGCTGGCTGGCGGGGTCGGGAAGGCTTGGAGAGGAGAAAATGGCGCTTGGTGCTGGTCCCTCCTCTTCCCACGCGCTCCCCTCCGCGCCGCGCCGCTCCTACGCCCCCCGCGACCCACCTGTCCCCCTCGCCGCGCCGCCGCCGGCCCGGGCTTCCCGCGGCCCCCGCGGTGTCTCCGAGCTCCTCACCCGGCGCTGCCCCGCGTCGCGCGTCCTCCTCGCCGCGCCTCCCCCTCGGTCTCGCTGGTCCTTCCCGACGCAGTCAGCAAGGCCGAAGATCCGTTTCTTCTTCAGTTGCATTTTGAATATATTCTTCAGTGTAGCTCTTTCAGTTACCGTCATGAGCCTATCGCTTTCCCCCGCCTCTGAGACAGTGAAAAGATACATTCTGCCAAAAGTGCAACGATGTTGACTTTAGTTACCAATATTGGTTTTTTTTTTTTTTTCCTCGAATAGCCTTTATTTGGGTTGACTGCTAGTTCTTTGGAATGATTTTTAGCTCTCCAGGCAACTTTTATTAATGGAAAGTGGTTATGCCTGGCTGTTTCCAAGTGAAAAATGGGTTATGTTCTATTTAATTACCTTTTTAAAAAAAGATTCCTGGGTAGTTGCATTAGAAATTTGAACTAAGTCGATATTAGAGATTGCTTTGTAAGATGGAGCAGTAACTGGAAAAATACATGAAATGTAATGAGGAACATTGCTGGTCCCGTGAATTTACTGGTTGCCATGAATTTACTCTTCAAGAAATTTTAAGTTAAAGTCAGCATGGTTGTGTTGGCTATGATTTGAGCTTAAGTTTAATGGCCAGAATTGGGATGACCCACTTCTTGTATATTGACCTCATTCAACAGCAATGCTAAATGCGAGTTTAATCTAGAGTGCTAGATGATTTTTCATTTTGTAAGGTGAAATCACAACTATTTTCCTTTTATTCAGCATTTACGGTGTGTTCGTTAGGCTCATTCAGGCATGCAAAAATTAATAGGAGTTAGTCTTTTGAGGTGGAGAGCAAAAGGTACTTTAATAATTATTGTTTTAGCTTCTAGTATTACTAGTGCCTTGTAAAGAGGTACCCACATGCCATGGAGTCATTTAAAATTTGCGGTTTGAGATAATCTGTGCTGTTTTATGCCCGGGCCTTAAGTAAACATTGACTTGTAAGTTGAGCACTAGGTATAGACGTGAGAGCTTTTGCTCTTCCTGTAAATAAGTCAAATTTTAATTACACCCCAGAGTAGAAAATCATTGTAAAATATTGCAAAGTATGGGTAATTTTGTGAACTGAATTAGGACCTATTATTTTGATGTTGTGGCTAAAGAGAGTCTATATATATATATATAGAAGAGATAAAAGATGATAGTAATGGCAAAATTAGATACCACAGTTGCCTAGTAAAACTGTCCTTTCATGTGATTATTGGGGTCTGTTCTCATGAATAATTTCATGTTAGGTCAAATTTCATTAGACGTGTGAAGCAGTACTCAGTATAATAAGGTGTCATCTAGTTTTTTTTTTTTTTTTTTGGTACCAGGGTTCGAACTCACGACCTCCCTCACACTTGTCAGGCAGGTGTTTATGCCGCTGAGCTAAATCCCTGGCATGTCGTCTGTTTTTTTTTTTTTTTTTTTTTTTGGTCTTTTTGAGATGGGATCTCCCTATGCAGTTCAGGCTGACCTTGAGTTCACTTTGTAACCCAGGCTGGTCTCAAACTTGCAATGCACCTCTTGCCTCAGTCTCCCGAGTACTGGGATTACAGGTGGGCATCACCATGCCCCATGTTGTCTACTTTTAACAGTAGTTATGTCAGTTGCCTTGAAATCTAACTGTAAATTTCTATTCCCTCTAAAATGAAGTGTTAAAAGAGTCAGTTGGATGAGCTGGGGGCATGGTGGCACATGCCTATAATCCCAGCATTTACTAGCAGACTGAAGCAGGAGGATCACTGAGTTTGAGACCAGCCTGAAAACATGAGACCTGTTTCCAAAACAAACAACAACAACAACAAAAAAATGGAAATGAGGAATGTGTGTATGATATTCAGTTCCTTTAACTGGATTCAAAAAATTTCATGTTGCATGTTGTGTTCAGTGCAACAACTCTTAGGTACTATAAAATGTTATACTATAAAACTTGCTAATTTTTTGATTGGTGAATAGTAAGTTAAGGGTGGTAGAACAACTTTCAAATTACGTATATAATATATTTTTCTTTCAGAATGCCTAAATCAAAGGAACTTGTTTCTTCAAGCTCTTCGGGCAGCGATTCTGACAGTGAAGTTGACAAAAAGGTGATTTACTGTGCCATATCGTTGTTCTTTATGTTTAATTCAGCAGTATGGACCATATTCAGTTGAGAAGGACTGTAGAAAGTATATTAGAATATTAAAACGTGAATGTATACATCCACACTAGAAGGCCCTAAGTCAGACTCAAGTATTCTGTTGAGGACCTTTAGGAACCCGAAAGTTGCAGAGCTACTTCCTTGGACTCCAGGGGAATAGAATTGTAATTAGACCAGAGACACTGTTTGTTGCTGTTTGGAACTCCGCCTCATCTGTAGGTGCTGTTTGCAGTCATTGGTCTGAGTTACCTGAACTTTTGAAGGCACATGTTAATTTTGACTACCTTCTTAGTTATTGGTGTTTATTTTGTTCACAAGCACTACTGAATTGTAGACTTGATAACTTTTAAGTTAGAATGTTACTTGCTTTGATTTCTCCCTTTTAGTTAATCAGTGTCTAGCAAAATTAAGATGAAATGACCCATTTTGATACAATAGGCTTTTCAGCATTAGATGACAACTCAGAGAGAACTCTGCATTCCACTTCTTTGACTATCTCCATGGAACGTAACTGAGCATTTCAATCCTTCAGTCTTCTTCCCTCATAGATGTTAATATACATGAATAAACATTTATATCCTAGAAATGGAATAAGTTGGTTTTATTCTTCCTAATTACTGTATCTCCTTTGTAAAAAATTAGTGACTAGCTTTAGCAGAAAACTGGATTCAAGAGCGGCAGGCCGCTCATCTATTTTTCATCCCAAAGCAGTGCTAGCTAAGAGAATAGGAACACCTTATGGGAGATACTTGTGGAAGTTGGAACCTTTACTGGTTTTTTTTTTTGAGACAGGGTCTCATTAAGCAGTTCGGTAGCTCACTTTATAGCCTAGGCTTGTGTCAAATTTGTAACAATCCTCCTGCCTCAGCCTCCTGATTGCTGGGATTGCTGGGATTATAGGCATGAGCCACCATGCCCGGCTGGAACCTTTACTTGTAAATAAAGACAATAATATCACCTGGGAAGTCTGAAATAAGATTTCAAAGAGCATACATAGCTGTAGTTGAAATCTCTTTAATCTTTATTTGTATCAGTGTATCATTTGAATATTTTTAGATAACAAATTCATATTGAACCTTTATGCACTAGTTCAGGAGAATACTTAGATGATTATTACTATTATTATTTTTTTTTTGGAGGTAGAATCTCACTGTGTAGTTCAGGATAGCCTAGAATTTACAGTGATTCTCCTACCTCAGCCTTCCAAGTGCTGGGATTACAGGTGTGGGCCATTATGCTTGGCCGAGAATACTTAGATAAGGTGTTGATTTAAAGAATACTTGCATTTTCTTTAAAGAGCTAATTTTTGCTGTTTGTGTTTGTATTATTCTGCAAGCACTTACTTTAAATACATCCATGTTTTTCATTTTGTTTTACATATATGCGTATACTGTTTTACCTGGTTTTATCTAATTTACTATATTAAATTAATTGGGTAGCATTAAGGTACTAGTTGATACTTTTACAGAAGAAGGAATATGACTGCCCTCTACTGTTTGTATTGGGAACGTTACTATTTTTGTGCTGTTGACTTATTTTTAGAAATAGGCTATATAGGTGTTTACAGTAAGGTGTTTTTAAGACCTTGTTCTGATTTTGAATGCTAGTCTAATACATTGCTGTCTTCAGTGTTTTTTTTTTTTTTTTTTTGTGGCACTGAGGATTGAACTCACGACCTTGCGCTTGCCGGGCAGGCGCTTGTAGACCGCTGAGCTAGATCCCCAGCCCTGTTTTTGAGACAGGGTCTCACTATGCCGTTCAGGCTGGCCTTGAGCTCACTTTGTAGCCCAGGCTGGTCTCGAACTCACAACGATCCGCCTGTCTCAGCCTCCCGAGTGCTGGGATTACAGGCATGAGCCACCACGCCTGGCTGTCTTCAGTGTTTTCTTTGAGTTTATTGTCTGTGAATGTATGAACAACCATTTTGAAGGAGGCAGTGCTTTATTTTTTTGTGTTGAAGTTCTTGAATTTATGACATCTAGTAAGTGCCTGCTACAAAAGATCTCTCTTTAACTTTGCCTAACTATACAGTTTAAATGCTATTTGGAATAGGCAAGACATAGAAAAACTATTCATAATTTTTTTTTTGGTACCAGGAATAGGGCTTGAATTTATTCATGTCTTAGAAACAGAATAAAATGATTATAATTGTCCCTCCAATTTTTTTTTTCTTGGTTAAAAAATAGTAAGTACTTGACTAGTTTTAGTTAGGCTTATGGTTCCCAAAGTTTATTCAGGAGTATCAGGTATTTTGTTATCTTCTAAAGAAATCTTATATAGCATCCCAAGGCACAGAATGACTTCCTCTGGCTAATCCCACTGTATTTTGGGATGCCTCAAGTATCTTTCAGGATCCTGAGAACACAGTTTGAAGGGGTGATTAGATTCATAGTTCTGTTGTTAAGTAGAAATTTTACTATGTACAATGAGGCATGATCAGAAAATATGGTACATGTTTAAATTTTTAAAAATTACAGTAAAATACACATTACCATTAACCACCCCCCAAATACTTTTATTCTATTGTTCTTGGTAACATGTCTTTTAAGGTTTTTTTTTGAACATTCATCGTATTGCAGTGGTAAACAGAAACAGTGAAATGATACCCAGAGGAGGTAAATTTATTTAAAGTCAGGGATACTGACTAGGAATCAGTTGTTTAAAATGTCAGGCTCTGAAGGCTCAGGGAGGGAGGTTTTTATTGGGTCTGAAAGGGGAACTATAAAGGCAAAGTACTTGGCTGTCTTTGACTGGTCAGCTAATTCTAAGAGACAGGAGCCCCCAAAACTGCAGCAGGAACTATTACCTGGGCAGCTAAGAAACTGAAGTGTAGTGACTGGGGGGCCATTGTCTGTTCCAGTATCTTTTGAACACTTGTAGTTGATTTTTTTCTTCCCTTCAGTGTTTTGAGACACTATGTAGTTCATGCTGGCCTTGAACTTACTATGTAGCCCAGGCTGGCCTTAAACTGGTAGTGATCCTTCTGCCTCAGCCTCCACAATGCTGGGATTGCAGGTGTGCACTACCATACTTGGCTTGATTTTTTTTTTTTACCCTTTCCCCTTAATGTAGTGTTTTAGCTCTGTAGTGCTTCAAAAATAGTGGAATATTTTCAATTTGAGATTTGTTTATCTATGCAAGTTTTAACTATATTCTTGAATTTTCTTTGAAGTTAAAGAGGAAAAAGCAAGTTGCTCCAGAAAAACCTGTAAAGAAGCAAAAGACTGGTGAGACTTCGAGGGCTCTGTCGTCATCTAAGCAGAGCAGCAGCAGCAGGGATGATAACATGTTCCAGGTGAGGAGCTTATTTCCTCAGTCAGGGGTCTGAAGAGTGTTACCAGTACTTTGATCTGCTGTTG